>JBCEWC010000065.1:0-90137 GCA_038996855.1 Solanum aculeatissimum | reverse complement strand
CCACTTTCACCTGTCCTTATGGTACATTCGCCTTCAGACGGATGCCGTTTGGATTGTGCAATGCCCCAACCACATTTCAGAGATGCATGATGTCCTTTTTAATGATAGACAAATCACGATGAAATATGTTGGTCAACCGAGTCCTTACAAGCACTGTCTCAAAGAGGTACATCATAGAAATGTTGTTAGAACAAGAAAGCAAAGTTTGCAAAATAGATAAGTTCTTTAGGATATATTCAAGATAACAAACAAAGAAGTGTAGTTTGACCACAACACTTGTAAAATAAAAGAGTTCAAAGTCAAACGAGTTCTAACTAAACTCTATGGCAACAGAGTTCTGAATTAATAAGGAGTTTGAATTCAAGTATAAATCAACTTTAGCATTTTTCTTAAATAGGAGTTGAGATAGTGCAAATGTGTTGACCAAAAAAAGGGGAAAATCAGTTTGACTAGTGAAGTGTTTTGATCACAATAGAAATATCTGGAAAATCTGGTCCTTATTGAGTCATAGTATTAGGATGTTTTTGTTGTTTGAATTATGATATATTGATTAGTTTAGTGAACTATAAACTCAAATAGGTTGGTAATCTTCAAGTTGGGAGATAACTTGAATATCTAGGAACATAAATGTTGGGAGGTTTATGTGAAGTTAAAAGATTAGGGAGTTTGGTTCCTAGATTACATAGGTTTATAATCATCTTTGTTGATGCTCACTTGTTTTAGTAATGTTTTAAATAAATCTTGTAGTGGTACAAGTCATGGTTTTTACATCTTTATGAGACAAGTTTTTCCACATAAAATAACATGTTCTTTACTGTAATTTCTTCTTTGAAATATGTCAGGTAATTTGGTTCTCGTGTAGGCAAATCACTAGTTCATGCAGACTTTCACCAATCCACTGGGTCGTGTGGGTATCTAATCTAACACCTAGATATGAGAAATTCTATGTTCTAACTAATTGAAAAATGTGAAAAGATGAAGGAGACAGGAAATAATACTAAAAAGGACCTTGAATTCACCAAGTAAAAGGTTAAGAATCCAATTTAAATTTATGAAAAAAGGATATTAAAACCCTCAAGGATTCTAGACATATACAAGTGCTTTTAATAATACGCTCCTACCATAAGGAAGGAAGGGTAGAAGCTGTTGGAGATCATCTTTCTCTTCACCTAAGAAAATCACTGATCTGCAATCAGACTATACAAAAAAAGTATAGATAGAATAGTATTAGTACAAACAACATGTATATTAGGTATCACCAGTAAACCCAAAACTCACCACACAATATAAATAAATATCAAAAGGAAATATGTGATAGAAAAGTTCAAAATAAAATCTGTGACTACATATCCTATTATATTGCTCATTCTAGCCACCCTATTATAAGACATGAAATCAACCTTTAAATTACTCCACTATAAACTCCCTATATCGATTAGGGTCTAATGGGTCTACTCCTCATAAATAGAATTTCTAAAAATTCATAATCACTAACTTAGATCTAATCACTCAACCACTTTAATTTAATCATTATTATTAACATTTGGCTTGAAATATTTAATAAATCATTCATAATTGGCCACAATAAGATGTTTTAAGGTTTACTCCTCTCTCTCCACTCATTCTGGCTTTTCATGGCGGGTACTAACTTGCTAGGGTAGAGGTCATTTGTAACAACCTGACTTAGGGTCCTAGTCATCACATGACAAACGAGATATCTGAAGAAATTCCATCCAATCCATATTAAATATCTTAAGCATTCATAGGCCTAAAACTTAAGGAAAAATGGAATTTGAAACAGGGAATGATCTATGGGTAATTTATGACAATGAAGAAACATTAAAAAGCATACATGAAAAATATAATTTGTCCAAAGATCATACCATCTAAACCATGGATGGATCAACTGGTCGATGATCGTCCTCCATCAAATAGAAAAGACTTTAAAATTTAACAACATAGAAAGTAAAAGCCTCAAAAGGGCAACATATACATCATCTCAAAAGAAAACACATAATAGAATAGGAAAATGGTAGAGACCTGAACTAAGAGATCACCACAAAACACTAGTCTCAAACACTAGTCTTGAACTTAAGGAACCACCAAGTGAGAATTGTCCTTACATCTTGGGGACCTTCATAAACATCTTTAGGAATTTTGTCAACATGCTTATAACTTTTAAAACTTTTCTTTACTTCCCCAATCTTTGTCATAAAATATGCAAAACTTGACTTGAAACTCGGTGGGCTAAGCTTTGAAGTTGGAATAATCATAATCACAACGTCATACATAATCATGAAAAATATGCTTACTCAAAACATTAGTAAATCAACCCACGCTTCATTACTTTGACCCATATCATTGGAGTTATCATCATTACCTTGAAAAAATATAAAATACTTGGTAAAACATCATAGGATATCATCAAGATAATTTAATAGCATACTATATCATGAAATCATCATTAGCATGTATAGTAACTTGAAGGAACTCAAAAGAAAGGTAAAAGACATTATGTAGGATTTTGTGGGTGAAAGGAGACCTACAAATCAAACTCACATACCTCCATTAGTCTCCAAGAAGAGAAGCTTAAATCCTTTGGGAAGAACTTGAAAATCCTAGTCTTGCCTTGACCTTTCTAGAGAGAGTATTTGTCTTAGGAATTTTAGGAAAGAGAGAATAGGAGAATGACTAAGATCCTTAACCAATTTGTCACTTTGTTGGGCCTTATCTACGAAAGGTATCTACGGATCGTGAAATGATCTACGAACCGTGAAATAGTCTATGGATCATAATGTTAATCATAGGTTATTTTCCAAAATTTTCAAATTTTCTTTATATTTGGCACCCTTACCTACAACCCTATCTACGACTCGGTACGTGGGTTACCCCATGCTTGAAAACTTTTTCCCTTTCTTGAGTTCATATTTAAGAAGATAAACTATGGACCGTCAACCCATCTATGGGTCGTAAGTTGGCCTCGTGGATTGACCCCAGGTCATTTTCTGTCCAACTTTTTTTACATTGTTAGGTTTCTAAACTGAGGGTCGTTACACTGTCAATGCAGCCTATATAGAGACAAAAACTTAGACTTCCTTTACCAAGCTCCCATTAAATCACATAACCATAGTATCAAACATAATCTAACTCTAAGTCATCAATTCATTGCTTAACAATCCCTCAATCATTCTCTACTTGGTCATACATAACCTCATACTGGATGATATGAAATATAACAAACAATCACAAATGATTAAAAAGAAAATATACAATTACATCACCAATATAATCAGTTGGACCTCTAAGTTTTTCATATAAATTGTTACATAGGATGAGCATGGTCAATTATAGTTATATCAATTACTCTGTCATTGCACATGTAATCATATTCGTTCAGAAATAACAGTCAACAATGGTCCTTTCATAGAATCCACACCCAAATTATTAGCATGGCAAAACATAACAACTAATCTAATAGTTATCATATTGGAACATGACATATGACACAATAATGTCTCGGACATAACATTCAATTTAATAATATGTCAAAATTTGACACTCGATCTAATAATATATTAGAATGTGATATTTTATCTAATAAAATATTTTAGAATGTAATATTCAATCCAATAATATGTCAAAATTTGACATTCAATTCAATAATGTGTCAAAACATGACATTCAATCCAATAATATGTCGAAATGTGACACCCGATCCACAATCATAGGCATAATCATAATAACAACCACATCGAATATTATTTAACAGATTTCATTATATGCAATTATTCACAACTGGCCATTTCTTTTGGTTCATTTCATATTTCTTGATTCATATATACAGTTAACAGGTGAACATATATATCACAGAGAACAATCAATATGAACATACCCCCTTAATATGAACACTCAATATATATAGTCTACACTGACCCCTTAATAATCGCAAACCTTAGGATCTCTCAATAACCCAACAAGTTCTTTACACATAAACTTTATAAGAATCATCAGTCATCTCAATAGGATATACTAAGGATAATCAAGAACTAGACTACCATCGCTAGTCACAGATTTATCATAATTCACATAATATAATCCTGTCCTAACGGTATTACTATAAGTTTAGCCATCCAAACTTCGTACTCGAAGGTCTAGGTATGATCTCTCCGGTCAATTTACCTTATACCATGTGATGGAAAATATATTTATAACTATTTAATTGAGAAACCTAGCCTACCTGTAAGCCAAGCTGCTGCAACAAGTACGCTTCCAATAATGATCTTCCTTCTTCTTCACGTTTCAAAGGTTAAATCATCTGATAATAACAATCATAAAAGAAATTAATAAATTACTCTTCCAACAAATACCTTGGAATTCAAACTCATGAGTTCCACCCTTCAATCTACCTCAAAACTTTATGTTTTGAAATTGATAGATTGATTTTCAAGCCCAAGAACATAATCTGTCAACATCAACTCAAATTCAAGAGATTTCAACCTATAATATTATTCTTTTCACATCTTCTACAGGTTGTAAGTTATAATCTTGATTGCTTTTTGAAGTACGTGTTTTGCAACAAATTTTAATATATTAAAAAATAAACTACAATTATAAGAAAACATGAAAAAATAAGAATATTTTATTAATAAATAATGTAGATACAATTCTGTTTCTTCCTTATTCTTCTCTCCAATATCTTTTCATGATTCAAAGTTGTTAGTAGTGTATTTTTCAAACATAGGATGATTTGGACCTCCTTGAAATATAATTGATCTCTATGTAAGGAGATCTTCTTGAAGTTTTAAATTCTAAAGAAAAATCTAGTCACATCTTGATCACTTTATGGATATGAGATATTAGAGTTGCCTCTTCAAGGGAATATGCTATCCTTTATATAGGTGTAAATTAGGGTTTTGGATAAAGTAGTTTCCAAGAATCCTAATAAAGATTGAACTCATCTTATGAAGTCTTACAAAATTGTGATGTCTACAAATGTCTCATACTTCAAGGCTTGTTGAAGTGTACTTGATGAAACTCAAAGATAAGATTGGAAGTACCCATAAAAATATCCCATATATACTTCAAGACCAAATTTATTCAGATCTTATTCATGAGAAAAGAGATGAAAGAAAGATTTGATCCCAAATTTGCATTTGCAATAAATTTTAATATATGAAAAGTAAATCCCAGAGACAAATAAAATATAAATAAATGAGAATATTTTATTACTACATAGTGTGAGTACAATTATGTATATTGTCTTGATTTTTCTCCTAAATTTTCTTCGTGATTTGAGGGTGGCAATTCTAGAAAGTAGAATGATTTAAACCTCCTTGCGGTATATTTAACCATCGGGTAGGCTCTAAGAAAGACAATATTTTATGTCTTGATCTCTTTGTGAATACTTAACATTTTAAGAATATTCGAGATCCCTACTCTAGAGAATGTATCATCCTTTATATAGGCGTAACCTGAGGTTAAGGGTAGAATAGCCTGCAAGAATCCTCACAGAAGTTGAATTCGTTTTATAGAGTTCTACAAAATGTCAATATCTACGATAAGATATATGACCCCACATTCACTTGTAACTTTAGTGGTTGAATGCATACAATATTAAGAAGAAAAAAGAATGCTATGTCACAATCCCTTGGCCTCCTTGTAAAGTCATAAATAAGAAAAAGTGCTAGGAATAAACCAAGGTAGGGACAAAAGGAAAATTAACGAGGAAGGTAGAATTGAAAAGCTTTTTCTCAACGACAAGGCTTTGTGCCTATAAAGCAATCTGCAAAGGGACAAATTTTCTTTTTACTCTGTCTCTAAATTTAGTTAAAATCTATATAATATAAATAAAAAAAGAGGAGAGTGAATGGAGTAGGTGCTATTGCCTTATTCAAACCAATAAGTTGGGAACTTGTTTATAAAAATAGTGGTTTTTTCTACTTTTGACACTGCATACATCCAATTGGTTCCTATCATGTCAAACCAACCAAAGGAATCAAAACAAGTTTAAAACAATAAAATGTCAAAGTCACAACTTCTTGTCATCATAAGGATCACAAAATTCCATTATTTTTACATGAAAAAGTAATTCAAGCATCAAATAATACACCTTTACTGATTAGACCCCGATCTCCATAAATACAACATAAATATGGCTACATTTAGCAACTCTCTTTTTATGAGTAATTTCGCAAGAAATTGGGAAGGGTATGGCTAGTGACGAAATTAGAATTTTTGTTAAGAGATTTAAAATATAAAGAAGTAAATATACTAAAAAATTAAGGTCATTTACTATTTGTTATATATACTTAAAATATAGTTCTAAAGATATACAGTGTAATTTTTCACCAAACACAAGCAGTGTTGTACAAATAAGACAATAATAATGATTTTTAAAAGAAACTTATACAAGCTTTTGAAACCACTTTAATATATATAATATAAATAGATCAAAATTTGTTTCACACATTATGCGCATATTCAAAATTTTGAGTTTTCTTACATAAAAAATTCTAACTAATTTGCCATTGTCTTGGGGAAAAGCCACTAACAAACGGCATTCCATATTCGTAAAGGAACCCTTAAATCCTCATTGAAGAATTTAAAGGCAAAATACACTTTAAAAGGAAATGGAACTTTATTTATATGAAACAATGAAATATTACTTTAATATGATATCATTGATCAGTCATCACATGAAAGTGAATATATTGTTTGGTTTGAGATATCATGCTTTTAATAGTTATACCCCTTTTAAAACCAGAATTTTAACTAAACGAATTTAAAACATAAAAAAAATATACAAAAAAGTTGATAACATTTATTACGTGTACATAAAAATAATTTTGAAGTTATATATATTTGTAATATTTGAAGGAAGAAAAGTCAGATTATCCGGTTAGAGTAGCCTAACTCCTCCCGTGCCTATGAATTTAACGGTCCCCCACCATTGAAGAATGAAGAAGCATGTGTTAATCTCTCGTTTTGCGTGGATATTCAACTTGTTTATGTCTTACAAGTGGAGGAGACAGACAGGGATACATGTGATCAGAGAAGAAAACGTGAATGGGTGGCTTATCATAAAAGTAATTTTGCTAACTTTAAAGACCAGACCCCTTTGCCTCACACATAATATAAGTAAATACAATATCTTCATCTCTTTATTTTTTCTTTTACAAGATGATTATGTACTTTTAACATATAGCTTTATAAAATAGACAAGAGGTCCATGCACTAGAGGGTTTTCTTTATCTTGTCAAAATTATTTTTAACATATATATATATAATAGAAGTTAAATTTTTTCTCACGACTTCTTCATATATTTGTATTTTTATGTTTTGAATTTTCTTGGTAAATTCTGACTTTCCTAGCGAGTCTTAGGTCTAAATATTGTAGCCATTCCCCAAAAAAATTTAAAACATTTTTATGCATGTTGTTTTTTATCATGAAAAAGAATCAAACCCACATATAAAAACATCGAAGAGACATAATAATTAAAAATACTTCCTCTTTTTCAAATTAAGTGAATTGTTGGGTCATATCACACATATTAAGAAAAAGAAATAAGGACAAACTTTAACCATATTTTTTCATTTTTACTCTTTTCAAACTTCAAACACTTATTTAATATATCTTGGAAATCAAATTTAAAAACTCAATTAATGAAGGGCAAAATTGAAATTTTTTTCCAACATATCCCTTGAAAATTGAACAATTCACTTATTTTGAAAACTAAAAAATTTACTTAATTTGAAACAGAGGGAGTATATTATTTCTAATAACTTTTACTCTTAAATGAGATTATCACACAATTCAAATAGTACTTCCTATATTATTTTTTTACTTGTCATGCTTTGATTAATTCACAAGTGTCAAATTGTTTGGACTTTAACCAATATGTTAAAATGTATTTTTTTCATCATATTAATATGCTAATATGAGAATGATTATAACTTTAAAGTTCTTTCGTATAGTATCCCAATATCTAAATTTTAATTATTAAATTAATTTTTTAAATTAAATAGTAACAAGTAAAAATAGGCACGTATTCACAAAAGTTAAGGCTTTAAAAGGGGTATATTTTGGAAAGTCTGAAAGAGGTTGTTTTTCCTTTAATTTGTCTGCATGGGTTTGTGGCGTGGGCGTGATTATATTCAAGTTGTCTCACTATATGCTATGGCTATAGGCTATAATAGTGGACCACAACCATCTTTTTTTCTCACACCATGATAAATTATTACATTTATCCATCTTCCACAAGTATCTTTTCACCCCTACACCCCAATAAATTATACTTTATAACACCTAGAGAAATAACACCCCAAAGACTTACCTAGATAGATAGATCTCCTTGGTGCATTCTATTCTATTCCTCCATCCCTTTATATACACCTCCACTTCTACACTTAATTTCAAGTACTTGTGTGTAAATCAGTTTAACCACAAGTTTACGGAGTCATCAACACAATTCAATATTAGATACAGCTCAAAACATAAAGCATCTTAAATTCCGGATCTAGGACCGATACTGGATCGTGAACCACTAACAGTTGAAGCTGCCAGCATGATCTAAACTTTTCTATTGCTCCGAACGAGGAAAGATCAGATCATGTGGCAGCATCACCTGTTGATGGTTTCGCGAAATTTGTCTCTCCCTTGATTGAGGAACCGAAGCTCAAAGTCTCAAGTAAGACCTAACTAGCAACAATTCTTCTTCTTTATTACTTTTTGTTGCAAAAAAGGGTCTATTTGTGCTTGTCGAAAATCACACAATTCAGTTGATCGAAGCCATACTCAGTAGAGGAGTCAATTGACTGGAAAATAAACTACATATGTCGATAGGTCCTTTTTTTAATTATTACTAATAAATATAAATATACTGTGTTGAGTTACTGTGATTTTTTTTTAATTTGTTTTTTGGAAATTTTAATAGAGGCATTCATAAATATCACAAGGATTGAAATTTTCTACACAAGTGAGAAAAAAAAGACAAATTTCCGATCTTATTATAGAAGGGCTCTATACATTCTAATAAAGTGTTTCTGTTCCATTTGCATATTCCTTTCTATACTAAAAGTGAATCCCTTTTGACTTTTTCATATAATTGCTTTTTTTGTGTTTAATGTTTCTAGTAAAAATTCTAGTCTTGTCACTACTTATAGATGGAGAAATCATAGGAAAAGGTATAACCTTCATTATTTTTTCCAATTTAGTCCAGGTCAAGATAGAAAAGAAGAGGAAGAGCTAGTGGAGATCTCCAGTTAGATTGCTTAAGGTAAAAGTATGAATGTGATTGAGATTAACTAATTGATTAATTAATATATAGATTATTTTTTCTTTCACATTCCCACCATATATGTACGTTGAACATAGTAATTTAAGTGTCTAGATTATATGTTTTTTTTTTGTTATCCTAGATGCATGATCTTATGTATTAGGAGTATATATCAAGATTACTTTTATGATGTTAATGTGATTAGATTCAAGTGTGTGTGATATTACTTTAGTTTATGCCCCTTTAAAAGGATATTATGTAAAAGTGAAGTTTTTCTAATGATATCAAATGGATAAATGTTTATCTCACTCTTCTATCCCCTTTGAGTCATATGATGTTATAAGGGCTTGTTTATATTTCTAACAAATGATATGAGAGCATTAGTTCAATCCTGAAATTGTAAAGGGGAAGATTTTTGTAAATCTCCATTGAAAAGTGTGTTTCTAAGTTTGAGGACTTTTTAAGAGGCTGGCCATTTGAACAAGAAGAGTGAATGCTCTGGATTTATAAGTCTTGAAGGACTTCACAAAAATAGTAAGGGAAGAAAAGATAAGTCTTTCGTGAGTTTGTGTTTAGTATAGCCAAAAATTTAGATAGGTTATTACATACACAACCTCTATGGACTCCTCCTTTGTTTTGTCGATGTGAGACTTTTTGTCTTCAGATGAGTTGTTACATACACAATTTTTATGGACTCAGCGTCCTCGATGAGGTTTGCCCCGCTGCATTGAATTCGCCTAGATTCAGCAATGAGGTTTGCCCCGTCTCACTAGAATTTGCCTAAACTCAGTTGAACTCTAGCCCACACTGACAAGGCTGAAATAGGAGTGACTTTGATACCATCTGTAACAGTCTAGCTCACTAGTGATATTGTCCTCTTTGGACCTAGCTTGCATGGTTTTAAAACGTGTCACTAGTAAGTAAGACTTGTTTACTTATATATCTAGCATCTCTTTTGTGTTTTGCCGATATGGAACTTTTCATCTTAACATGAGTTGTTACAAGAATAAATTGCATATATGTAGTTTGCATTGCGAACATGTAAACAAAGAGCTAGGATGCTCAAAATAAAATTGAAATTGTTAAGAAAGATTGAAGAATATGAAAAAAAAAAAGATGAAGTTAAAAGGAGAATGTTCAAATATCTAGGTAATTTCTATTATAACAACGTGGTTAGATTCAAGCTAAGTGTATGTCTCCAGAAAATTAAACCTCCACTTGTCACATAGAGTTAAGAAATTTGATCTTTTTAATTAAGAAAAAAAGACGCAAATCCTCATCAAGGAAGGAGTTTCATGAACAGAGAAATAAAAAATAGACATACTTGACATTTCTTAAAAAGTACTTAATTAACAAATGTTATTTTACAAGACTCTTTTAGCACCTTGTAAAGATATTATGTGAAAGTAGAGTTTTCCTAATGACATTAAATGAGCTAAATGTTTGTGTACCCTATGATTTATGGAGTATCAAATGTACGTTTTATATTTCCAACAAAATATGCAAGAAAATGTAACCATTAATGTTTTAAGTGACACAAATTATCCTGATCTCACTGGACATACTCCATGAACCATAAATTCTCCTAATAACACAATTCAGTTAATCAATTTAGACATGGTTGCTGCTTTGGAAGAGATTCCTTTTTATCCACAGTTAGCAAACTCTCTTGATGATGAGACGATCAATACTTCATTTAAAATGACTATAACAAATGATTTTTTTATTTCATTTTTTTGTTTTGCACTCCACAAGAATTTATCGATATTTCCGATTAAATTTTCTTGTTACTAGATTTTGTGTAGGAATAATTTGTTATTCCTTTCCACCATAGTGAAATTTCACATATAAGGTCTAAAGAAGACAATGTATTATACCTTAATCTCATAAAAATAAAGAGATTATTTTGTGAGGACAAATTGCATGCCAATTTGTATTTAATTTTGACTACACAGTGCAGGTCCCTATCGATTGGCATAATTTATTTGTCATTCTTCAGTGGCATTTGAATCATAAAAAGGACAAACGAATTTTTTCTTTTTCAAAAAAATAAATCATTTGAATTTTCAGTGGCATAGAATGCTACTATCGCCTTTTTCTGCATGAATTCTTTGACGCGTTAGATAATTTTATTTACTCATAGGAACTATATAGTGAAAACTTGGTAAAAAGGGGATTCTATTAGGTCAAATGAGGCCAATTTTGTTGAATAACATAAAAAAAATGATTTTTTAAGTACTTGTTATTTAGTTAAAATAAAATTTATAAATTAGAATTCCTAACATATGACTTACCATCTAAACAAACTTTGTTATATTTATGAGAAAAAAAAACCATAAATATACTATTTAAGAGTGAATATTACAAGTCATAACATTATTTTTCTAATTTTCAATAGATTTCTATTAAAATCTAACAAATAACAAATCAATTTTTAGGAAAAGAAAAAATGCAGTTGGTAAATTTTTAATCATTAATCAAGTCAATTCTGCTACTCTAAAAAAAGAGTTTTTAAATCGATAGGAGATATCAATTTCTTAATTTTCTTCTAATTAGTTTGTATTTATTTTTAAAAAAATTGTCATACAATTTTTGTCTCATATTCTCTCATTTGAAAATTCAGATACCTTCATTCTCTCTCTTATTTCTTCAAAACTCCTTTATTTAATTGAATTCACTTCATTTAACTAAATCAATTTGTATTTACCATATTTTATACATAAATCATACACTAAAGCATGTTTGTATAAAATTTGATAGTATAAAAAAACAACATAAATCAATTTGTATATCATATTTTATACACAATCCATACACTAATATATGTTGTATAACTTACATAAACCACATAGTGTTATGAGTAAATTTCAATTTATCCCAACTTTTTTCATATTTACAAAAATTTCTTTTTTTAGAGAAACACGGACACATATGTTACTTTGGTGATACACATTGATGACTTTAATGTTGTTGCATCAAATAATAAAAAAATAATGAAAGATTTATTTAGAATCTCATAATTAATGGATTACCTTATTTTACTAGGTTAATTAAGCTCTTCTAAATTGCAACAGATTCAAATTTCAAAATTCTTTAAGCCTATCATCCAATAGACGAATCAATATTGATTCAAAATTTTAGAAATTTGGGAAAAGATGCATCATGAATATCTCGATTTATCCATCCTAGATCTGGTTTGGATGATTCTACAACAGTGTGATACACTATAATTAATCACCATATTAAACTATTCCAAAATTGACTAGTTATGAAATAGTTGAATGAATCATCATATTCAATACATGGATCACCATATTCAACTATTCAATGAATCACCATATTCAACATATGAATCACCATAGTTGAATAAATCATTATATTCAACACATGAATCACCATATTCAACACATGATTCACTATATTCAGCACATGAATCACCAGATTCAACTATTCAATGAATCACCATAATTGAATGATTCACCATATTCAACACATGAGTCATCATATTCAACACATGAATCACTATATTCAATACATGAATCACAATATTCAATGAATCACCTTGTTCACTTGTTCCACAACTATTTGTGAAAAAATTAAAGTAAATGACAAATTAGAATCCATTATCGACACTCATGAAAACAAAAAACGAAAAGAAAGATGAAAAAAATTAAAACTTTAAGTTTAGTTGATAACATTATGAACAAATATGATGAGGAAGACGAGATGGAGAAGACAAGTTTTGATAGAATTTAAAGATAGTAAGGCAATTTTTTTGAAAATGAAAGATGTAAAATCAAGCGCGGGAGTTTAGGAAAAAAAGAAGGAGCAAATTTAGTCTATAGAAAAGAGATGAGATGTGAAGAATCATGTATCCGTAATTACGAGAGAGAATAAGAAAATAAGGGATTTTAGATATTTTTTAAAATTGTTGAGACTTTTAGAGATTATTATATTATAAGTTGTGTATTTATGTAAAATTTTAATATATGTTTGTATATAATGCACGTGGTACATTTTCTTTTTTATGAAAAGCCAATTTGTATACCTTATATATATATATCCAAATCATATCAAACTGAAAATCGAGTTCATCCGAGAAAAAAATTTGATTATATTTGTGTTGGTTTGATTTTAATGTAAAAATGACAATCCAAGACCAACCCAACCCAACCCAAATCTAATTTTTTAGGATACACACACAAACTAAGCTCTGTTTCTTTTTGCATATGTTTTCATTCGTCTATTAGAAGTTGGCTTGTATTAAGTCTAGAAATAACAAAGGGTGTACTAAGTTGATCTTTCATTCATCTCAATCATTTGTATACACAAACAAACATAAACGTTCTATTGCTTGCTTCTAGGTGAACCCATTTTGGACCATGGGCTCGAAGTAGCTTGACACGACCATTAAATTTTATTTTAGGTATATATAGTATATCACAAAGGTTATTCTGTTGGTAAAAATTATGCCTCTGTCATTGCCTGCAAGTATCCATGGATAGTTAAATTCATGTTGTTCCATTGCTTACTTCTAAGAGCGCATTTCGGTCACATACTGAAGTAGCTCGATACAACCTTCGAGTTCAATAGCTCGATGATCAATGTAAATTTAACACACTGGGGCGTCTTGTATTGGTTTATGGAAGCACCTAATAAGCTAGTGCAACAATAGTCCATGAGCTTGTCAAAACTACATGTTTCCACTATCCTGATTTCCAAAGGTCTGATCTATTTGTCAGACGTACGATCCTGGTAGTAGACGTTGTAGCGAGATTCTTTAGTGGCTAGGAAATTGTCTTCAAGGATTGAAGGAGGACTCGGGGAAGAGGCATTGACGGTTAGATCCCAAAACATGACATAATGGACTGGAATGGTGGCAATATAGGCATAGCCGGTACAGTTGGTTACACGTGCATCGAATGGTATCAGATTGTATGCTGCATTTTTCACTACATCGTGTAGCTCAATTTCATTAGTATTATCAGAATTGATGCTCAAGATTACATTTTTTCAACGTATAAAGTTGAATTAAGGCGTGTTATTCTTGTATCTAGCAACCTGAAATACATCACCCACCCTGTATATATATAGTCCTGAAAGCAAACATGTTGGATAGATAAATGGAAAACAAGACTCTGTGAAAGAGCATTTTATTTGGTATTTGAAAATTACCATAATATATGGTAACAACAAGCTCGTACTCCTAGCCAATCTACATCAACCATTAACCAATTGTTGTTTGTATTTCTCATTAAGTGGTGTGGACGTGGAGATAAAATTGATTACTTCATTGCTCCTATAAATGGGTAAGAACTCAAAATAGGCCACGATTGGGAATGAGTATAAGATACTTCACTGGGCTTACAAAAGGGGTTCAAGTTGATCCCAAAGAAACATTTCGAGGAAGTATATGCAGGACTGATGAGAGGGAGGTTATTGCTGTAATAATCAAGAGTTGGTATATATTAAGACACAACTCTAGTCAGGATTTCGTCTATATACTTGGTATTAGGCCACAACCTAGTGATGATCCCTTTCCATGAATCCTTATTGCATTCAGCCTTGATGAAATCAACCAACTCCAAATCTAGTTTGACGATTTTCATCACAGCATCTCTCATTGAAGGATCAGTAATTTTGTTATTAATGGTTCCTGTTTTGATATCGTTACATAGTAGAGACTAGTGATCCTCCAAAAAATGCATGGCACAGATGAAAAATGCAAACACAGATCCAACATTGATGACTTCTCTATTTTGGCAAAGGCCAAAAAGCATTTGGGAGTACATGTTTTGGTAAGAGTCTAGGCAGAGAATGGCTTTAATTGAACTCTTGTAGAGAAACATATGACTATTATTTCTGAAATGACGACTCTTGTAAAAATTAATTAAAGAAGGATAAGCTAATAATCCTCTTGGGGTCTTGACTTCAGACTTTATGAACATGAAATACATTCCTTTGTTTTTTTTCAAATCTAGAACAAATTAGCTCATCACAGACTTCTGAAGTTCATAAAGTTGTGATCTCCTCCCGTGCTCTTCCCTATTGTTGGTATTAATTTCTCTCCCCTCTCAATATCTCAAAACTGCACATTAAAATCACCTTTTATCAAATATTAGGAATCACGCACAAAATACAAAATCATAATGAGCTACTCCCATTGTCAAACAAACGATTTAACTTTAAAATTTCCAAGAATCTTCAAAACTTTGATCAGACAATAACTTTCAAACACTATCTTATAAATTGATACTGCAATAAGGAACTAGTGCTCTACTAATCAAATAAAGTATGCTCATTTTTCATCTGAAAAGTTAAAAAGTAGGAACCTTGTCAAGAATTCAGATATTAACTAAGAGCATAGAATTGGAGACATATCGCCATTGGCTATACAGTTGATATCAAGCTGAATATCTTCGTACATGACATGAAATAGAGTTAAAGTGCACAAATGGACAAGACTTGGTGGAATCTTAAAAAGTGAGCAAAAGTGCGGTAAGGTGGTGAAAAGCAGAGTCATCGACATTCTTGATGATTTGCCGAACACTCCATGAGATTGCCTACCTATACAGCAACACAGGTTCCAGGTCAAGTAAAACGTGCGATCAGAATCGACGTCGCAAAACATACTCCGCGATACACTAAAATACAAAAGTGATTGCCTAAAGTTGCAACACCCAAAGCCTCAAAATGCTGATAGGAAGGCGATATGAAGAATATTTTGATGCATCGCTGAATTAGATAGGCGGACCAAAAGTTATCGCCTAATGTTGCAGAGGAGGAGCCTTATAAAGATGCACAGGAAAGTGGTCAAGTACACATTTGGCGCATCGCCGGAGTGCTCGGCGATGGTCGACCTTGACCGCCGAATGGCATTTTGCAGTATAAACTTTCGCACATTTGCATGGAATATATAAGCAAATTTAGAAAGGACATTGAAAAGAGAAAGGATCTATTCATTCTATTCAAGAACAATTAGTCTGTAATAGTAGTACATAGAACTTTCCTCTTAGAGTACAAGAGAGGTTAGGGTTTTGAAGGTTTTAGGCATCAAATTGGAGAAGATTGGCTGGTGAGAATCAACTGATTTTGTACTTAATCTTGATACGCATGACTTCTGCTACTATATATGGTATTCAATTTTTAATTTATAACATGTGTCGCTAAAATCCCCAATATCCTCCCTTAATAGTTGTTTAATTAGTTAATTGGAACTTGTTAGTTGCACTCTGTTTTGATTATTGCAACCCCCCAGATCCTAAAATTACTTGGTCTAATGAGTCACTTTCGCCTTGAATAACGATTCCCTATGGGATCAACCCCAACCTCTAAAGTTGGGTTATTATGCTGATGACAATCGCCCCTTCTGCCTTTGAGTAGTTGGGTTGAGTTACATCAAAAATGTCATCGTTGTTGGGGAATTGGCATGTCCATATAAGTGTTGTTGAGCTTTATTTTTGTAGTTAAAATTCTTTCTATTGTTTTCTTGTTGTTTTTGTTGATTGAACAATAGGTGTGAAATAGATGATAAACAGAGTATAAAAGGAGAAATCATGGGAGACATAAATGACCTCTGAAATATCAAATGGGGCCAACTGAGTAGTGCTGCGACAATCGTGTTGCCCTCAATAGCAGCGAAATCAGAGTTCAAAATTACTGATACAATGTTGCAATTACTTTGGCTCAGGGGATTATTCGAAGGGCAGGAATGTGAAGACCACCATGAGTACCTACGAAATTTCATTAAGGTGTGTTCATCATTCAAGTATTGGGGCATCACACAGGAAGCTATTAGACTGGGACTTTTTCCTTTTTCAATAAAGGGAAAAGTCGTAAAGTGGTTAGTTGAACTTCCTCGTGGATCAATTTCATCATGGGAAGAATTTCAAAATGAGTTCCTTGAACGATTCTTCCCACCTTCAAGGATGATCAAGCTAAGGAGGAATATAGAAAATTTTAAAAGAGTTGATGATGAGCCCTTACAAGAGGCTTGGCAGCGATTTCGAAAGCTTCTTCTCCAGTGTCCAACTCATGGGATCCCTGGTAATTTGTTGTTGTAATATTTCTATGTTAGCATAGGTGTCGTCAACAAAAGCATGGCAGATCGGCTGGTCCGAGGTGGGCTTATGAAGAAAACATTTGCAGTAGCTATAGAATTACTAGATAAAGTGACCAAAATAAGAAAGGCATGGTATACTAATGAGGACTATTCTTCAATTGCAAGGGGTCGAATATAGGAACGGTTGGCTCAAGAGAAGAGGCAAGATGAAATCATGCACAAATGGTGAAAAAGTTAGATTTTATAGCACAATATGTAACCCAAGTGCTTGGCCTAATGCTTTTCAAGTTGTAAATGTCTTGTCCCACGAGCATGACTCAAGTGAGAGCGATCAAGTAGAAGAAGTGTATTTTATTGGCAATCAAGTATTGGGTTCTCGATTGCCCTTTTAGCAGTCACCTGAGAATCAAGGTTGGAACTTTAATGTTGGATGGCGTGGTGGTCTAGGAATGAGCAAAGCGGTGCAATGTCATGATGAGACACAATAAGCAATTTAATTACCTTAACAGCGGGCAAACCCGAACAAGTCACAAGCCAATGAGATGCTTGCTCTCATTTGAACAAAGTGAAAGCTTTGGATGAAGTGCTAGGTGAAATGAAATTGAGGCTTTCCTAGTTGAGCCATACTATATTTTCTCACACAACATTGATTAAAAGTTTGGAGGTTTATTTGTCATCCCTCTCAGCACAAGTGCACAATTCAACAAAAGGCAATGGTCAAAGTTGCATGGATATCACCATCGGAACTAGCTCTCCTTGCGAAATTGACATGGAAATTGAGACCCCTTTATTTGGGAAAAATGAAGGGTACAAATAAGGTGATGATGAAGCTGAGGAAGAAATTAATAAAAGGGGAACCACTCCTAAAGAGCTACACATGGAGGTTGAAAGGTTCACTCAACATCATGGGAAAGAAGGCGACGAAGCTAAGTTCCAAAAAATTTTATCTACCTTCACTTCTTTGGCAATCAATATCTCATTGGTAGAGACTCTCAATAAGATGCCAACATATGCACAATTGGTTAAGAAAATGGTAACCAAAAAGAGAGCCTTGGATTTTGAGGTAATCAAAATTCCACGTAGCTCTAGTTCTCTCTTTACTAGACAAGTGGTGGTAAAAAACATGATCTGGGTGCATTTACAATACCATGCACAATTGGGGCATGTAACTTTGGAAGAGCCCTATAAGATTTGGGGGCTAGTGTAAATCTAATGCTCCTAATGGTATTTGAACATCTTGTAGTAAATACCTTGACCCCAACAACCGTGGAGCTAATTATGGAAAACCAATCAATCAAAATACCAGTCAGGATATTGAATGATGTGTTGTTAAAGTAAATAAATTTATATTCCCAGCTGATGCCAAAGTGTTGGATTGTGACCTGAACATTTATGTGCCCATCATTTTGGGATGACCATTTTTTGCCACGGGTAGAGCTTTAGTATATGTTGAAAGTGAGAGTTTAAAATTCAAAGTGAATGGTGAAGAAGTAAGCTTCAATGTTGATAAAGCTTTACAAGGGCCTGATGATTTCTATGTAAATACGATTGTTGATGTGGTTGATGAGGTTGTTCAAAACCTTGGGGAGTTAGCTTATTCGAGGGCTAATTTAATGGTCAAAATTATGCTGAATTATAGTTAGGAAGATGAGAATGATTGTGATGAGGTGGTAGCTGCTACGATAGGGGTTGGAAGCCATCCAAGAAACTCGGTTAAACTTGATATTGATTTGAAAAATTGGGATACACAATCAGCGAAACCATCTATTGAGGAGACACCAAAGGTTGAGCTAAACGAGCTACCAAGTCACTTCCAGTATGATTTCTTAGGGAATAACAAAACCTTGTCAGTAATTGTTGTGTCTGATCTACAGGAGAAGCAAATCAAAGCTCTTATCAGGGTACTCAAGAAACATGTTAAAGCTATTGGCTGGACAATAGCCAACATTATGGGCATCCCTTCAGGGATTTGCACTCATAAGATCAAACTAGTTTAAGGTTGTAAGCCCACTATGGAACACCACTGCAAATTAAATCCACCTATGCAAGAGGTGTTAAAATGAGATATCATTACGTGGTTGGACGCGGGCGTGAAATACCCAATTGCATATAGCAATTGGGTAAGTCCAATTCAGTGTGTACCCAAGAATGGGGGGCATGACCGTGGTTCCAAACAAGAAAGGCCAACTTATATCAACACGACCAGTCACTGGGTAGAGAATATGCATGGACTATCGAAAATTAAATGCAACCATGGAGAAAGATCACTTCCCATTACCGTTCATGGACCAAATGTTGGATAGGCTTGCCAGAATGAAGTGTTATTGCTTTCTCGACAGTTACTCCGGATATAACCAAATATCCATTGCACCCGAGGATCAAAATAAAACTACCTTTACATGCCCTTATGGTACTTTTGCTTTCAAGAGAAAGCCATTTGGGTTGTGTAATGCCCCTTCCACCTTCCAAAGATGGAGGTATTTATGGACAATTTTGTCATGACCCGAGCCTAGGGCCTAGGGCCTAAGACTGACATGGAAAATGGGAACCCGAGGGTCCCCAAACTAGACTCAAAGCATACATTCGCACATCATTGGTTCGAAAGTCCATAAATAACTTGTAAAGCACATAATTCTACAGGATACGGGACTTTGGACTCAAGCTATGGGGATGTCATAAGGGTAGAGAGATGCATGGTTTCACATAATACCTAGCACATAAGAACTAAGGGGAGGGTAAGTATGACTCTCTCTATGGGGGATAAGATGGGGCTTAGGACTTCCATAATCATCACAAATATAAAATAATTATAGTCAATAGCATAATATATAGCCATAGCATCTCAAAGAAGCATATAATATGAGCGTACAATAGAATCTGATATGTCTAACAATGCCCTACATAAGATAAGGCGGGGGCCACGACATGTCTCGAGCTCACCCTCAAGTCATAAGATAGAAAGGAAATAACATAACATAAGGTAGAGGGTGGTGGGTCTTGCCCTTGGAACAAAGGGCTCACCACTAGCACCAATCCAAGATTGCCAAGCTAACCGTCCAAAGGTGGATAGATATCGTCTCCGATCCCTACATGGTTAGATCAAGTAGAGAAAAGAGCATGTATTAGTATATATAATGCACATTATATAGTAATATTTACCTTTTAAAGCAATATGAAGAGGGCACATATATATAGAAGGAAATATACAAGAATGATCATAATATCAATATGCCATGAAATCTATGATGCATGAATGCGATAGTATCATACTTATAGCGGGGATGTGACCTCAACCGGCACAAGATAGACCAAACGAGCTACTACTTGGAATTGGACTACTTGTTAGGTATATCCAAAGTTAATCCAAAAAGGGGAAATACTAGTCAATCACAAGAAGGGAGAATCCCATGTTGGCACATGGTTATGGGAAAGGAGTAGGAACCCTTCGAGATAGTTCCCCCCGACATCCAATCCACTTGGTGTTAAGTCACAATCCACAGGAATACATATACATATACAAGCTTTCAAATTTAGGTTTATATTTCAAATCAATACAATGCAAAGTTGGGCTCAAAAACCAAATCACAGTTCAAGTCCTTTCATATTTAGGCTAAAAAGCCAAATAAGAGTTCAAGTCATGAGTTCAAGAATCAATGTATAGGATTAGCTCATTCAAGATAAGTATAAGATGGTGTAAACACCCAAGGTTGCTCAATAAGCCAAGTCAAGACAAGATGTGATCACATTCTAGTCATATCCCATCTCGTTCAAGATCAAGTCAAGGTGGGACTTAGCCCATGTTAAGAGTTTCTTCAAAAATCAAGTTTCAAGTATGCATATGCCATGAGTGATGAGATAAATGCATGTGCAATAGAGATTCAAACTTAAATCAACAATATAATACGAAATTCAAGTAAAATCCATGAGTACATTCACATTCAAATCACAATTTAGATTACCCATGCTTAAATCAAGCTTTCATGAGACAATGCATATTCAAATCTTCATAATATCATGCAATTCAATAATTTGGGGCTAAATCACTTTAGAAACATCAATTAAACATAGCCCACAACTCAATTTAATCAAATAAATAATAATTTAAAAGATCCATAATTAAAGTAAGCATAAATTTCATAAATTAAAGAGTAAAAATAATTTGGGGTCTTCAAGGTTGAAAGGAGTCATGAATCAAATCCCACTTACCTTTGTTAGCCAAGAAGAAACAAGAAAAAAATTGGTGAAGAAGGAGAGTCTTCCCTTGATCCCAAGTCAAGTCTTCACAAGAGCCTTGAAGGAGTTCTTAAGAGAGTTTGAATATAACTCTAAGTGTTTGAATGGAATTTAAATGATGGTGGATGAATATAGTTCAAGTTAGGGGCTTAGGAGAGCATAGGATGTCCAAAATGACCTTAGGAAATATTTAAAATTACAAGAAAACCATTAGTGAAATGAGCCTCAAAATTGTCCGGGGCACCTGGATGACCACCACCACGGGTTGTGTGATGGGCCACAGACCGTACAGTGGTTCGTGGTTCTTTCCTCAGCCAAAAACTCCAGCTGGGATTCACTCCCACAGAAGGCTACATGAACCATCTCAAGGTTCATGGACCGTGAAGGCTTCCATATAGATGGCGTGAGTTCGGAACGTTAACCTTATACTTAGAACCAATACTTGGGTCAAGACCTTCATGAAACACTTTATTACGCCTCGTATTAAGGACCACAAGACACCTACACGAGCCATTTGGTGGCTCACGACCCGTATGGGGTCCCATAGTGTCATGTCTTGTCAAATTTTCCAGAAAAATCCCTTCACAGGCAGTTTTACTAAAAAGGCCATAACTTCTTCATCTGAACTCCAAATCAAGTGAAACCAAGTAAGTTGGAAAGATAACTTAAAGAGATTCAATTTGATAGGTCATTGTTCACTCAGTTCATCTTGTACCAAGAGATATGGCCATTTGACCTCAGTGCTTCCACAAATATTCATGCAAAATTTATCTAAATGAGTTCCTTTGATCAAGACTTGACAAGTGAGACCCAAACATTCATAAATCACTTAAGACGAACTGGAAACCAGTGAGTTAAGCATATAGAAGTTTCTCAAATGTCTAGATCATTACATCATCTCCCCCTTCGGAATATTCATCCTCGAATGGGCTAGAATAGGACTTGAAAGGCTAGATTTAAACAAGAAACATCTTAACAAGTAAACAAAATGCATAAACCATTTCTTGAAAATTACAAGTCATTCAAACTCATCTTGAATCATTATCAAGCCATTCAAAACATCTTTAAATCATTTTCGTGTACATGTATGCATATCATGTCATGATACCCAAGAATTGAAAGAACTATGACTATTTAGAATAAGAAGAACCTAGTACCTTAGGCTTGAGTAGATTGAAAAAACTGGGGATATCTCTTTCTCATGTTCAACTCCGCTTCTCATGTAGCGCTCTCCACATATTGATTTCTCCAAAGCACTTTTACCAAAGTCATATCCTTATTGAGAAGCCTCTTCACTTACCTATCGAAGATCTTAACCGGCACCTCTTCATAAGTTAAATTTTCCTTGATGACAACACCTTCCAAAGGCACAATTGCATTAGGATCACCAATCAATTTCCTTAACATAGACGCACAGAAGACCGGGTGAATAGAAACCATGTCCAGAGGCAAGTCCAATCTATAAGCCACATTGCCAATCTGGTCAACAACCTCATAAGGGCCAACATACTGGGGGCTAAGCTTTCCCTGTTTGCAAAAATGCATCACACCCTTCAAAGGATAGACTTTCACAAACACCCAATCACCCAGAAGGAACTTAAAGTCTCTTTTTCTAACATCCAAACATGACTTTTGCCTACTTTGATCCATCTTCAACCTCTCTCGAATTAACTTCACCTTCTCCATAGCCTTAATTACCAAATCCAGGCCAATCAAGGCCATCTCTCCCAACTCAAACCATCCAACCGGGACCTACACCTTCTTCTATATAAAGCCTCAAATGGTGTCATCCCGATACTAGCATGGAAACTATTGTTATAAGCAAACTCAATGAGCGGTAGGTGATCATCCCAATTTTCTTTAAATTCCAACACACAAGCCCTCAGCATGTCCTCCAAAGCTTGAATTATCTTTTCGGCTTATCCATCGGTTTGAGGATAAAAGTGGTACTCAACTTCACTTTAGTACCAAAGCTTCTTTAGAACGACCTCAAAAAATGAGAAGTAAATTGAGCACCATGATTTGATATGATAGACATAGGCACACCATGCAACCTTACCAATTCTCGAATATACAAATTAGCATAATCTTTGGCATTGTAAGTAGTCTTGACCCGTAAAAAATGAGCCGACTTAGTCATCTGATCAACAATAACTTATATAGAATCAAATTGCCTACGGGTGCGGGGTAAACCAACAACAAAGTCTATATTTACATCTTTCTACTTCCAAGTAGGAATCTCAATGCCTTGGTCAAGCCATTGTGCCTTTGATGTTCCACCTTTACTTGTTGAAAACTAGGGCATTCAGACACGAACTTGGCTATGTCCCTCTTCATACCATGCCACCAATATACCTCTCTCAAGTCTCGATACATCTTGGTGGATCCAGGATGTATATAATAATAAGAGTTATGAGCTTTACTCATGATCATCTCTTTAAGCCCATCGACATCAGGAACACACAACCAATCAAGATATCAAAGCACACTATATCCCTTTGGGAGAAAACCCTAATCTTCTTTTCATTAACCAACTTCTTCAATTCAACCATAGACAGGTCTAGATCTTGCTTTGCCCTGACATCCATAACCACAAATGATTCGACTCCATTTTGACATGAATACCACCATCAGTAGAGTTTGTCAGTCTGACACCCAACCTAGCCAAATGGTGAAATTATCTCACCAGATCCCTCTTTCCTTCATCAAAATGAGCCACGCTTCCCATAGACAGTCTACTAAGACCATCAACCACAACATTGTCCTTGCTGGGATGATATTGAACACTCATGTCATAATCTTTTAGGAGTTCTAACTACTTCTTTGTCTCAGATTGAGATCTCTTTGGGTGAACACATATTGAAGGCTCTTATGATCTGTGAACACATCAATATGAACCCCATATAGGTAATGTCTCCAAATATTCAAAGCGAATACTATAACTGCCAATGCAAGATCATGAGTCAGATAATTTTTTTCATGCACCTTTAATTACCTAGATGCATAAGCAATCACTTTACCTTGATGTATGAGCACAATCCAACCCAATCTGAGAAACATCACAATACACCATAAACCCATCTAAGTCATCTGGTAGAGTCAAAACAGGAGCCGATATAAGTCGATCTTTCAAAGTCTGGAACCTCTTCTCACATTTGTCAGTCCATACAAACTTGGCCTTCTTCTGAGTCAACTTAGTCAAAGGAGATGTAATGGATGAAAAATCCTTAGCAAACCTTTAGTAGTAGCCAGCTAGCCCAAGAAAGCTTTGAATATCATAAGGAGTCAATGGTTTAGGTCAATTCTTCATAGCCTCAGTCTTCTTTGGATCAATCTTAATACCATCACCCGACACAATGTGACCAAGAAAGCCCACTTCACCCAACCATAACTCACACTTGCTAAATTTGGCAAATAATTATTTCTCCCTCAAAGTCTGAAGAACCAACCTCAAGTGATCTATATGCTCTTGTTCACTTCGGGAGTAAATTAGTATATCATCAATGAAAATAACCACAAAATTATCTAGGAATGGCTTGAACACCCTACTCATCAGATCTATAAACACAGTCGTAGCATTAGTCAAGCCAAACAACATCACCACAAACTCATAATGCCCATACCTAATTTGAAACACCGTATTGGGGACGTCACACTCCCTTACCTTCAACTGATGATAGCCGAAATGGAGGTCAATCTTTGAGAAATGGGTGACACCCTACAACTGGTCAAACAAATTCTCGATTCTAGGCAATGGATATTTGTTCTTAATGGTAACCTTATTCAATTGTCGAAGTCAATACACATCTGGAGCGATCCATCTTTGTTTCTTACAAACAATACTAGAGCACCCCAAGGTGAAATACTCGGCCTAATAAAACCCTTCTCCAAAAAGTCTTTCAACTGATCCTTTAAATCTTTTAACTTGGTCGGGGTCATACGGTAAAGAGGAATAGATATTGGTAGGGTATCCAGAAGGAGATCTATGCCAAAGTCCACTTCCCTTTCGGGAGAAATACTAGGCAAATCATCGGGAAAGACATCTAAAACTCATTAATCACAGGAACCGACTCAAGAGTAGGTGGCTCAGATTCAACATCCCAAACTCTAACAATATGATAGATACAACTCTTGGAAATCATCCTTCTAGCCTTGAGGTAAGAAATAAACCTACCCTTAAAAGCAGAATCACTACCTTTCTATTCAAAAATAGGCTCACATGGAAACTGGAACTTGACAACCCGGGTTCTACAGTCAACAGAGGCATATGAAGCATGTAACCAATCCATTCCAAGAATGATATCAAAATCAAATATCTCAAGCTCTACAAGGTCACACGGGAGGACTTTATGCAAGACAAAAATAGGATAACCCCGATAAACTTTCTGAGTAACAATAGACTCACCCATGGGAGTGTAGACCAAATAAGGCTCTCTTAATAAGTCAGGACTCAAACCAAACTTAACAGCCAAAAGCAGAGTTACAATAGATAAATTTTCCCCCGAATCAAGCAAAGCATAATCATCAAAATAAAAAACTATTAACATACCAGACACAATATCCAGAGCCTCATCTACCTCCTGTCTGGCATGAAGAGCATAAAACCTATTATATCTAGGAGCACCACTGACTTGAACCTTCTGCTAACCCTGACCACCTAAAACTAGTTGACCCTTCTTTTGATTCTTTGGACAATCAACAACCTTGTGGTCTATACTACCACACCTGAAGCAAGCACTCGAAGCCTTCTTACATTTACTTGAGTGATTTACTTGCACTTATCACACCAAGGAACTATTGGCCCGCCTCCGACCTGTGCCTTAGAAGGAGGCACTCTATCATAAGCAAATCTTGCATTAGATCCTTAGCCCTGATGGAGGCGAACATTTCCACTACCACTCCTAGAGTTGGAGAACCCACCATCAAAGAGGGCTTTCTTAGAGGCATTCATTCTCCTCTCCTTGAAATTTTCTCCCTCAATCTATTTAGCATAAGTCATGAGCTTAGAAATATCCATACCCCGAATAAGCATAGTGGTACGACACTCTTTTACCACCAAATCAGAGATCCTAGAAATGAACTTGTGCATCCTTGCATGGGAGTCAGTCACCAACATAGGAGCATACTTTGAGATCTTAGTAAACTTAAGAGAATAGTCCCTTACAGTCATGCCACATTGCTTAAGATTGATAAATTCAGTTATTTTGGCCTCCCTTAGCTCAAGAGGAAAGAACTGGTCCAGAAAAGCAAATTTGAACTCATCTCAATTAATCTTAACATCAGCAACCCTCTCAACCAACCACTGAGTATACCACACTGAGCCATATTCTTCAACTGATAGACAGCTAGTTTATCTTTCTCGTCGGAGCTCACACCCATAATAGTCAACACCTTAGAGAGCTCATCAATAAAGTCATGGGCATTCTTATCAGCTTTTGAACTAAAGAACTCTGGAGGTTTCATCCTAGTGTAATATCTCACCCTAGAGGCTGGAGTGGAACCCAACGGAGGATTAGCTGGTCGGGCTTGGTTGGTCACCACTTGAGCTAACATAGCAACAAATATTTTGAAATTCAGCATGAGTTACTTGCTCTCTCATGGGCTCTTGAGGGACTTTCTCCTCATTAACCAACGCTTATCTAGGGAGAGGGGCTCTTTGTGGAGGCATCTTTTGAAAGAGTGACAAGAATACCATCAAAATAAGGAAATCTTACAAAATGGTTCATAGCACGACATAAAGGACAATAAAGTGAGATAATTCCTAAATAATCATCATAGCCTCTCACTTATAGGTATGGTGAACAACACACCTATGAATAAGACTATACTTGATGCGGCATGCTGGACTTCGAGGACCATTTACAAACTTAGTGCTCTAATACTATATTTGTTATGACCCGAGCCTAGGGCCTAGGAGTGACATGGCGAATAGGAACTCGAGGGTCCCCAAACTAGCCTTGAAGCATACATCCACACATCATTGGTTTGAAAGCACATAAATAATAAGTAAAACATGTAATTCTAAGAGATATGGGACTTTGGACTCAAGCTATGAGGATGTCATAGGGGTAGAGAGTTGCATGGTTTCATATAACACCTAGCACATAAGAACTAAGGGGCGGGTACGTATGACTCATGCTAAGGAGATAAGAGGGACTTAGGACTTCCATAATCATCACAAACATAACATAGTAATAGTCAATAGCATGATATATAGCCATAGCATCTCAAATAAGCATATAATATAAATGTACAATAGAATATGATATGTCCAACAATGCCTCTACATAAGCTAAGGCAGGGGCCACGACATGTCCCATGCTCACCCTCAAGTTATAAGATAGAAAAGAAATAACATAACATTAGGTAGAGGATGGTGGGTCTTGCCCTTGGAATAAATGTCTTACCACTAGTAAAATCCAAGATCACCAAGCTAACCATCCAAAGGTGGATAGATATCGTCTCTGGTCCCTAAATGGTTATATTATGTAGACAAAAGAGTATGTGTTAGTACATATAATGCACTAAGTATGTGGGTATACAATGCGCATATACGTAGACCTTTTAATGCAATATGACAAGGGCACACATATATAGGAGAAAATATACCAGAATGGTCGTAATATGAGCATGCTATAAAATTCATGATGCATGAATATGATAGTATCATAGTCAAAGTGAGGATGTGACCTCAACCGACACAAGATAGACCAAGTGAGCTACTACTTAGAATTGGAATACTTGTCAGGTAGATGTCAAGTCAAGTCAACCCAAAAGGGAGAAATACAAGTCAATCCCAAGAAGGGAGAATCCCATGTTGGCACATGGTTATGGGAAAGGAGTAGGAACCCTTGGAGATAGTTTCCCGGACATCCAATCCACTCTATGCTAAGTCACAACCCACGAGAATACATATATAATCTTTCAAAAGGAGGTTTATCTTTCGACTCAATACAATGCAAAGTTGGACTCAAAAGTCAAATCATAGTTCAAGTCCTTTTATATTTAGGCTATAAAGCCAAACAAGAGTTCAAGTCATAAGTTCAAGGATCAATGCATAGGATTAGCTCATTCAATACAAGTACAAGATGGTGTAAACACCCAAGGTTGCTCAATGATCAATTCAAGACAAGATGTGATCACATTCTAGTCATATCCCATGTTATTCAAGATCAAGTCAAAGTGGGACTTAGACCATGTCAAGAGTTTTATCAAAAATCAAGTTTCAAGTATGTATATGCCATGAGTGATGAGAGGAATACATGGGAAATAGAGATTCAAACTTAAATCAATAATATAATATGAAATTCAAGTAAAATCCATGAGTAAATTCACATTCAAATCACAATTTAGATTACCCATGCTTAAATCAAGTTTTCAAGGGACAATGCATATTAAAATCTTCATAATGTTCATGAGATTCGATATGTTGGGACTTAATTCACTTTAAAAACATAATTAAACATAGCCCACAACTCAATTTAATCAAAAAAATAATAATTCAAAAGACCCATAATTAAAGTAAGCATAAAATTCATAAATTAAAGAGTAAAAGAGATTTGGGGTCCTCATGGTTGAAAGGAGTCATGAATCAAATCCCACATACCTTTGTTAGCCAAGAAGAAACAAGAAAAAAAATTGGTGAAGAAGGAGATTCTTCCCTTGATTCCAAAGTCAAGTCTTCACAAGAGCCTTGAAGGAGTAATTAAGAGAGCTTGAATATAACTCTAAGTATTTGAATGGAATTTAATTGAGGGTGGATTAATATAGTTCAAGTTTTGGACTTAGGAGAGCATAGTATGTCCAAAATGACCTTAGAAAATATTTAAAATTACAAGAAAACCATTAATGATATGAGCCTCAAAATTGCCTGGGGCACCTAAACGGCCACCACCACAGGTCGTGTGATGGGCCACAGATCGTATAGTGGTCCATGGTTCTGTCCTTGCCAAAAACTCCAGTTGGGATTCACTCCCATGGAAGGCTACATGAACATCTCAAGGTTCACGGACCGTGAAGGCTTCCATATAGATGACGTGAGTTCCGAAATGCTAACCTTATACTTAGAACCAATCCTTGGGTCAATACCATAATGAAACACTTCGTTATGCCTCGTATTAAGGACCACGAGACACCTACATGAGTCGTTTGGTGGCTCACGACCTGTATGGGTTCCCGTTGTGCCATGCCTTAGTCAAATTTCCTAGAAAAGTCCCTACATAGGCAATCTTACTAAAAAGGCCATAACTTCTTCATCTATACTCCAAATCAAGTGAAACTAAGTGTGTTGGAAATCTAACTCAAAGAGATTCACTTTGATAGGAATGGACCACCCGGTTCATTCTGTACTAAGAGATATATCTATTTAAATTCAATGCTTTCACAAATCTTCATGCAAAACTTATCCAAATAAGTTCCTTTGATCAATACTTTACAAGTGAGACCTAGACATTCATAAATCACTTAAGAAAAGCTAGAAACTAGTGAGTTAAGCATAGATAAGTTTCTCAAAAGTTCAAGTCATTATAAATTTCTCGGTGGTGGATGATATCTTTTATCAAAGCCTAAGTCACTTGGAAAAGGTATTGTTGAGGTGAATGGAAATGAATTTAGTTCTCAATTGAGAAAAATGCCACTTCATGATGAAGGAAGGAATAGTGTTGGGAAATTAGATATTAGAAAAGGGTCGACAGGTTGTACAAGCCAAGGTTGAAGTAATTATGAAGTTATTTTCCCCTATTTCAATTAAGGGAGTGAGAAGTTTCTTAGGACAAGCTAGATTCTATTGAAGATTCATTAAAGATTTTGCAACAATAGCAAGTCTCATGTGCAAGTTGTTTGAAAAATAATCACAATTCATTTTTTATAGTACATGATTGCAGTCATTTGAAACTCTCAAGTAGAAATTGGTTGAAGCTCCAGTGATAATTTCTCTGGATTGGTCTAAACCATTCGAGGTGATGTATAATGCTAGTGGTGTGTCTTTTGGAGCAGTGTTGATACAAAGAGTTGGAAACTCTTTCACCCAATTTACTATGCTACCAATATGTTGAGTATAACCTAGAAAAATTATACAGTTACAAAGCAAGAGCAACTGGTTGTAGTGTATGCATTTAAAAAATTCTGGGCGTATCTCCTTGGCACAAGGGTTACTATTCACACTTATCATGCTGCACTTCACTACCTAATGGCAAAGAAGGATGTGAAATAAAGGCTTATCCGATGGGTGTTATTGTTATAGGAATTTGATTTTGAGGTGTGATATAGGAAGGGTTGTAAAAATCAAGTGGTTGATCATCTATCTAGGCTTGAATCACCAAACTCTCAGGGTGAAGAGGAGAAAATCTCTGATAATTATCCAGATGAAGCAGTGATGAAAGTCGATGTGATGATAATGCCTTGGTGTGCTAATTTTGCAAATTATTTGGCTAGTGGCATCATTCCAGATTTTACAAACCATCACCAAAGGCGAAAGTTCCTGCATGATGTGAAGAAATATTATTAGGACGAGCCTTATATTTTTAAAGAATGTGTGGATAACATGATCCGAAGATGTGTCCTCGATTCAGCTATGCAGACTATTTTGGAAGAATGTCATTCATCAGTAGTAGGTGCTCATCAAGGAGGAATTCAAACCACATCTAAGGTATTGCAAAATGGTTATTATTGGCCAACATTGCATAAAGATGCTCATGAATTTTCCAGGGCCTACCTAAAGTGTCAATTGCAAGGTAATATCTCAAGAAAGCATGAATTTCTATTAACTCCAATGTTAGAGCTAAAAATATTTGATGTGTAAGGGATGGATTTTATGGGACCCTGCACAAGCTCCTTTGGTAAAAAAATACATCCTTCACGTTGTTGATTATGTATCCAAGTGGATAGAAATTGTAGCATTACCAATGAGTAATGGCGAGGGAGTGATGTAGCTCTTAAAGAAAAATATTCTCACTCATTTTGGTACTCCAAGGCCTATTATTACAGATGGTGGATCTCACTTTTGCATCAGAATGTTCAGAGAATTTTTGAGTAAGTATAGTGTGAAACACAAGGTGACAACTCCATACCATCCTCAGGAAAATGGGTAGGTAGAGGTATCGAATAGAGAGAATAAGATGATTCTGGCAAAAATAGTGAATACAAGTAAGAGTGATTGGGCAGCCCAGCTTGACGACGCCTTATGGGCTTACCATACAGCCTACAAAACTCTTACTGAAATATCTTTTTATTAGATGGTGTTTGGAAAGGCATGTCACTTGTCTATCGAGTTGGAGCATCGAGCTTTATGAGTTGTTAACAAACTGAATTTTAAACCTGATGAGGCTCTAGATGCTAGATTAACCCAACTCTATTTGCTAGATGAGTTCAGATTGAAGTCTTACGAAAGCTCTGCCCTCTACAAGGAGAGGATGAAAAAATGACATGATTGGAAAATTTTGAAGAGAGATTTTGTAGAAGTGGATCTCGTGATGTTATACAACTCTAAGATACATTTGTTCCCTAGAAAACTTAAATCGAGATGGTCAGGTCCTTTTAAGGTACCAGAAGTACTTGCCAATAGAGTGGTGGAAGTTGAAAATCATAAGGGTGAATGGTTCAAGACGAATGGGGAGATGCTTAAGAAATATTATAGCAAACCATTAGATGTTTGGGTGGTTTACGTCATGCAAATTATTGATGCTTAATTATATTGGACATCATTGTACCGCGACGTTAACTCAGCTGCTTATGGAAGGCAACCCAAGTGAATAGTAAGAATAAAATAACATGTGTGTTGATGATTGCAAGTTTGTGTTGAGAAAGATAAAGTGAGGAGAAAGGTGAGGTTGTATGCACAAAGGGCGTATTGCCCACTGAAATTGGTGATCTCGATTTAGAAAGCCAGTTGGACTAAAAGTAAGCCCAGGAAATACTGCTAATTTTGGCAATCCAAGGACCCAGACGATGAATCATTGAGTATAAAGGTCGATGGTCAATCAGCCCACCTTTTGACTCCAAATCTGGTCCTTTGGATGTTGTTAAATTTGGCGATCAACTGGAAGATTGGGAGTATTGCAAAATTGGAAAAGCGATCCTGAGATTGACCGTATTTTGGGACATCAAAGAAACCAATAGTGCTACAACATTGGGTGCACTTGGCATAGAGTTGGCAGATCACCAAATACATAGGGTGATATTCTCATTTGACTGCCCTTTGAGATCAGGTTGGAGAGTGAGTCACTGTAGAATTAGGTGATAGCATTGCTACTGGGCGCAATGCCGAATGAATTCGGCAATACTAGGTTAGACCACTTTTCAAAGTGTTGGGTTATTCTCAATGCAAGGTAAAAAGGGTGGTCTCAAGTGGAAACGGTGGATGCCAAATTCTCTCTATAGTAATGAATAGTGACACAAAAGACGAAGAGTCTCATCTTTTGTTTTGAATGAGTACTAATGTTCTCACTCATTATCTCACTCACTCTCCCTCTTCCTACGCACTCACTCCTCTCACTCACCACTTGCACGCTATTTTTTTATTATTTTATTTTCTTCTTTCTCATTGGAAACAATGTGACCAACCTCACTATCATGTTGTGCTTTCTCATCCCTTGCATATGGAGTTCCAGGTATACTCTTTACCCTTCTAATTTTGGTGCTTGTTGTGAAATTAACCTGAGTAACTTGATATTATATACCGGTTAAGTTGAAATTGGTGAGAAATTATTGTTATCACTATTGGTTAGTTGATGGATATGCATACCAAGGGGATAAAAGTTTGATAGCCATGTTAGAGGGGTAGGTTTGACCAGATAACACTTGCCCTATGATAGATTGGGTGACGCCATTCTTAAGGGCAAGTCGTCGTCCGCACCACCATGAATATTGAAATATGTGATTGATTGATGAATAGGGATAGTACAATTTATCTTAGTTGCTTGAGGGGTGTGGGGTATGTGTTGTTGATGTGAGTTGGAAGTGTTCAATTTGATCATTGATAACCACTCGATGATACGCTAATCACTCCTACTCATCACCCTTGTAGCAACCTCCATCCCCTCCCCCCTTTGTCATTTGATCTATGTGATATTGAGCAATAGAAAATATGATCACCAAAGAAATTCAATGATACATCGATCCTTCTGAAGCATCGCCCAATTTGTCACCACCCTTTTTTGTTAGTTTTTGCTATTTTTGGCAAAGGATAATTGAACCGCCCTTACAACTCGGCAATTTATTGGGTTTGATAAGAGGTCTAACTACCATTGAATGCTCAAAGTTTTGGTTGAAATTGTTGCCTGTTGTCTATCCTTATAAGTGAAAAGTCTTGTTTCACAGGTCATTTCCAATCGAAATCTCCAATAAGGAAGGGTGTGATGCGATTTGGGAATAAAATGAGCACGCTATGCCCACAAACTATTGGGCCTTTAGGTCCCCTGGAAAACATAAAGAACAAATCCATCATCAAAGGATCAACAAGAAGTGTAACCTCTAAGGCTAATTCAAGGGTAATATTTCTAAAAGCAAGTGTAAAGCCATGGAGAACCCTGCTGCAGTAGCAGTTGAGAAGGATAGAGAGAAGCCTTTAGCCAACCAATTTGAGTCCAAGAGGGCAAAGAACAAACCAAGTAGGGAAAGAAAGTTCGCCAAGATACCAGATAATGTCCTTATAGGAATTCGGAGACACCCAGCATAGTTGAGCATCTTTCAATCCCAACCCTAGTACATCACGATACATATTAGGGGGATTCTTTAACTCACTCACCCTTCTTTCGATTTTAAATATTTGTTGGTTTACATTGAGGACAATGTTTCTTTTGTAGGGGGTGAGTTGAGTAGTGTTTTACTTTTGATTCATGTTTTTCGTGTTACCTTTAGAGTTGGGGGTTGGTAGTTCTAATGGTTGAGGTGTAATTAAATTGTAAATAAATTTTAATTTGGGTTGTAATAGAGTAGTGTTTATCTTTGTTTTTTCTTGTTGAATGGATGAATGATTTCAATTTTTTGGCAAACCCCGTGCATAGATGACAAGCGTATGAACGTAATATCGTGTCTCTAATCCTTAGCAATCTGAGCATTGATGATCCATATATTTGATTGAAATAGTGTCATGGATGATGAGCATGTACTCACTAATTAGTCCTTTCTTGATAAATCAATCCCCGAATGGACTTGAGGAATCTTGAGTTGACTATGTGAGCAATTGATCTTGGATATGCGATGATCAAAATATTGCAAGTGTGTTGCCATCATTTGAATGCAAAGCCATTTTGCTAATATGGGATTAGTTATCTTGTTGAAATATTTTTATTGCATCATCTAGAACTTTCCCAGTTTGTTTTGAATGGTAACTTGGCTAATTTTGGATGAGGAGAGGACCTTAGGCCTTCTTTGGTTCCATCAGTTCAAATTAGTCATAGTGACATCCCTTAGCAATGAAATGAATCCTTAGTGAACCCCTTTTCTGTTGTGGCTGGAAGACTAGAGAGGTAGCAAAGACCAATAGTGCATGGGGCACAAGGGATAAATATACAACAAAGAGCTTTTTCTCAATTAGTATGAATTTGGGGCAAGCCAAGATCAAGAAAGATATGATGCATGAGTTAGCTCAGATTAGTACTAATGTGGGGTCGCTAATGAAGCATACTCAAGAGCAAGTGAATGTTGTCAGTTACTAACTACCATGAGCACCCATGTATAATGATCCATGTTATAAAGATGATACTTGCTTTGAGATGAGGGGTTTTCAAACCTATGCCTAAGGGTCCAATCAGGACTATTAGTGCCAAGGTCAAAGAAATCAAGGTTAAAATAATAACAGGGATAATGCATACAGGGAAAACAACTGAGGTGGATTCTAAGACAAGAATGGGATACATGACCGAGATAGTGATTGGGGCCACAGAGATGGGTATAGAAGTGGACCATATATGCCATCACAAAATCATGATTCTAGGACTGGTAGTTCAAGGATTAAGGCGATGTTTGACAAGTTACTGAAAAAGGTTTATGCACAAGATGAGACCTTGAAGGGGATGAAAGTTGATATATCAGGTATTAACCAGAAGATTAAGTCTCACTCTGTGGATATTAAGCAGTTAGAGCAATAATTAGGTTAGATGTTAACACAATTCAATCAGCGTCAAAAAGGTACGTTGCTAAACTATACAGTGTAAAATCCAAAAATGATGGACAGTGCATGACAGTGACTAGATGAGGTGGTAAGTACACAATTAACCCACCAATATCGGTAGTTCATGATGTGGTTCGTGAGGAGACTGAAGTAAGCAAAGATAAAGAAACTAGAGATGACAAGGCCAAGGATGGGGTGAGCAACGAAGTGGTGACAAGAAGGAAGTTGAAACCTATACTTAGGCCTCCACCACCTTTCCCTCAAATACATAAGAAGCAGGATGGGGAAGGGAAGTTTAAAATTTTTATCTCCATGTTGAAGTAGCTATTTATTTATCTCCCTCTCACTGATGCATTGGAGCAAATGCCTGGGTATGTCAAGTTAATGAAGGACCTAGTGACCTAGAAGAGGACGGTAAGTCAAGATCTTGCTCGGGATCTTTACCATTGTGAAGCTATTGCAACAGGGTCCTTAGTGCAGAAAAATAAGGATCCCAGAGCATTTACTATACCTTGCACTATCAGAGTCTCCAACTTTGAAAATATGTTATGCGACTTAGGTGCCAGCATCAAATTAATGCCTCTTGCAGTGCTCAAGCAGTTGGGCTTGAGAATCCCCATGCCAACTACAATGCAGTTGTTGATGGCAAACAGAACAGTAAAGAAGCCTATAGGGATACTCTATTACATTCTAGTTTGGGTTGAGATTTTCATATTCCCCAAAGACTTCGTGATACTTGACTGTGAAGTTGAATTCAATATCCTAATCATCTTGGGAAGACCCTTCCTGTCCACTGGGCAAGCACTAGTGGACATAAAGTTGTGTCAACTCAAGTTTAGATTGAATGACGAAGAAGCTTTCTTCAATGATTACCAGTCCATGAAGAGACCCGATGATCTAAAAGTGTCTCTATTATAGAAAGCATTGATAAAGTGCAACCTGAGGTACCAGTTGAGGAAAGGCTAGGTATCAAAACACTTGAGGTTGTATTGATGAACTTTGAGAGTGATGGCATCCCAGACTATGATGAGATGGTAAAGGCACTTGGGGCACATGGTTTCCATAGACATCAACTCAAGCTTGAGTTGGACTTGAAGAATCACGAGTCACCACTTACTAGACTATCCATTGAGGATCCACCAGCATTAGAGTTGAAGGTTCTTCCAGCCCACCTAAGGTATATGTTTTGGGGAACTAAAAATATTTTGCCTGTGATTATTGATGCAGATCTTAATAACAAACAGGTGGATGCATTGATTTCGATTCTCAAAAGATTTAAAAGGGATATTAGATGGACGATTACAGACATCATTGGTATCCCACCTGGCATATACACTAATAAAATTTAGCTTGTCAAGGATTATAACCCGAGCATTAAGCACCAAAGACGTCTCAACCCACCAATACAGGAGGTTGTGCATAAAGAGATCATTACGTAGTTGGACGTGGATATGATATATTTGATTAATTAACAATGAAAAGGAGAATTCGATTCAGTGTGTTCCAAAGAAAGGAGATATCAATATGGTTCCTAATGCTAGCAATGAATTGATTCCTGTGAGACCGGTCACAGGTTGGAGCGTTTCCATGGATTATCACAAACTCAATGCATCAACAGAAAAAGATCACTTCCCTATGTCATTCATGGACCAGATGCTAGATCGCTTAGCGGGTAAAGGCTGGTACTGTTCTCTTGATGGTTATTTAGGCTATAATAAAATCTCTATTTCTCTAGAGGACCATGAGAAGACTACCTTTACATGTCCTTATGGCACCTTCACATTCGAGAGGATGTCATTCAGATTATGTAATGCACTAGCTATATTCCAAAGATGCATGATGTCTATCTTCTCAAATATGGTGGAGGACACTATTGAGGTGTTTATCGACAACTTCAGTATGGTTTGAGAGTTATTTGATGTTGCTTGAGGTATTTGCATGACGTGCTAAAGTAGTGTGAAAAGTATCATATTGTGCTAAATTGGAAAAATATCATTTGATGGTGAAGGAAGCCATTGTGTTGGAACATAGGATCTCTATCAAAGGTATAAAAGTTGATAGATCTATGGTAGATATCATTTTGAAGCTCCCCCAACCTATCTCTGTAAAAGGTGTGAGGAGTTTCTTAGGGCATGTAGGCTTCTACAGACAGTTCATAAAAGACTTCTCAAAGATTGCACATCCCTTCTGCAAGCTATTTGAGAAGGATGCTAAATTCGTATTTAATGATGCATGTTTGAAGGCATTTGAGGGGTTAAAGCAGAGGTTAATATTGGCACCTATAATAGTTACTCCAGATTGGACTCAACCCTTCGAGACTATGTGTGATGCAAGTGGGGTCACACTTGGTGTGGTATTGGGATAGTGCAATAAGAATATACTTCATCCCATCTACTATGCCAATAAAGCACTCAATATAGCACAAAACAACTACACTGCCACTGAGCAGGAGTTACTTGCAGTGGTTTTTGCATTCGAAAAATTTAGATCATATTTATTGGGAACCAAAGTCATTGTGCATACTGACCATTCAATATTGTGATACTTGATAGTGAAGAAGGATGCAAAACCAAGGTTGATTCGATGGATATTTCTTTTTCAGGAGTTTGCTTTTGGGATAATCGACCTCACACGTAAACTACACCTCTCAATGAAGGCATAAGTGATCGTTGGCAAATATAGTACCTAACAATGATTAGGGTCAATCCCACAGGGAATAAGGGCTAAACCTGAAGTAATTATGAGCAATTAATATTAAATTAATCTACTTATTTTTCGAAAAGGGGGGGATTGTAAAATGCAAGAAGTAATCCTAAACTACAACAATCAACCAAGTAAAAGTGTTGTAAAATCAGTGAGAAAAGTAACTAGGGTATTGTGTTCCCCATGAATTCCCAACTCAAAATAAGTAGATAATCATAACATTTTCTAGTGTGTAGCATGTAGAACTGGTAAGTTATATTTATCTAACCCTTTAATCTAAGGGAGAGGTAAATTTCACTATGTGATTTGATTCATCCCCGTAGTGTGACATTACTAACCCTTACCTTTTGTTCTAGTACAACTATCATGTGATCAGTTCAGGTTGATTAGACAATAGGGATCACATTGAATGTTGTTAATTTAACCTAATCCCATTTATAACCCCCCCCCCCCCCTTGATCTAGTAAGTAAGAATTAGGTGACTTCTAACATTGGCCACCATTAAAAAGCATTTATAACAAAGGAATAAATTAATACATACATGCATACTTTCAAGGATTACGAATTATTCGGATTTTACTTTGTTAGTTCTTCATAGTTCCCACAACTCTAGTTATGGATTTTAGCTATGCATGTTCATTGTAGATGAAGAAACGACTTTATGAAATAGCATAATTAATCACTCACAATGATGAATTGAAGAATAAAAAATCTAAAATCTTCACAAGAAATCATGGCGTTATAGATCGAATGTAAAAGCAAAAATAACCACAAGTAGTGTTTTCTTGGTGTATCTGTCGTTGTCTATCTCAGCAAAACCTAAAAAATTATTTATAACAAGTAAAATACAAATCCAAAAAGGGAATAGAAAAACTAGATTCGGCAACTCGGACGAATAATTTACGGGCACTATATGGACTTACGACTTATACTTGGGGTTTCGTAGTCTGCTCATCATAAAAACCTTCTTCAATCTACAAACTCTTCCTACAAGTTGTCTTCTAACTTACGGCCCGTAAGGGGTCTCATCTGCTAACTCTTCAACAATTATTTATAATTCTGATCCTCCAAGCACGATCTAATCCACAATCTATCATCTAACTTATGACTTATAAGAGTTCTCGTCTGATAACAGTTCAGCACTTGGTAATTTCTCTGATCTTCAGCATACAAACACATCTACGGGTCGTCAAGACCTCTACGGCTCATTTGACAACTCATATCTTTAAATTTTGAAAATCATCCCATCATTGAATCTAGCCCACAAGACCAATCTACGGCTCATGGAATAAACCACGACCCGTAGAGTGACTCATAAACTCCCAAAAACCTGCAATCTATAGAACTTTGCCCAAAATTATTCTGAATCTTGCAATCCTGCAAAATCAAATTAAAAACACATCAAACCTACTAACATCACTTTGAGAACACACAAAATCCTAAGTTTAAAGCATCAAAAGTATTGTATTTTGGCAGCATATCAGTGATTGACAAAAAGGGGATAGAAAATCAGGTTGTAGACCAGCTATCCAGACTTGAGGATGATGCCATGGAAAAGTTCAATGATAGGATGGATATTGATGATTCATTCCTTGATAAGAGAGTATTGGCAGCATCTCATGATTTGATACTATAGTTCACGAATTATACGAATTACCTAGTTAGTGATGGTGTACTATCACACTTGACTTCTCACCAGTGCCGTAAGTTTATATCTCATGTGAAGAAGTTTTTGGGATGACTCGTATTAGTTTTGTGTCTATGCAGATGAGATTATTCATCGTTGTGTTCCCAAAGGCAGAGATGATGAGCATCTTGGAGGTTTGTCATTCATCATTAGTAGGTGGGCGTCATAGTGGAATTCAAGCAACGCATAAGATCTTACAGTGTGGCTATTATTGGACAATCATCCACCAAGATGACCATGACTATGCTAAAGCTTGTGATAAAGTGCCAGAGATATGGTGGTGTTTCCCAAAAGCATGAGCTCCTACTTAACCCCATCATGGTGATTGAGTTGTTTGATGTTTGGGATATAAACTTTATGGGACCATTTGTCAGTTTTTACAGGAACAAGTATATCTTTGTTGCTATGGATTATGTCTCAAAATAGGTGAAAGCAGTTGTGTTTCCTAACAACGAAGATAAAAGTGTCATGACATTCCTCAAAAGAAATATCTTCTCTCAGTTTAGCACTCCTCGGGCAATAATCAGCGATGGAGGTTCCCATTTTCGCAATAGGTTGTTCAAAGATCTTCTTAAGAAGTATGGGGTAAAGTATAAAGTGGCAATGCCTTACCATCCACAAATAAGTGGGCAAGTAGAGGTATCTAAGAGGGAGATTAAATAGATTATGTCCAAGACTATGAATGCAAACTGGACAGATTGGTTGCGAAGGCTTGATGATACACTATAGGCATATCGGATTGCATTCAAAACTCTTATAGGTATGTCTCTTTACCAACTTGTTTTTGGTAAAGCTTGTCACTTACCTGTAGAGCTTCAGCAAAAGGTGATGTTGGCTCTCAAGAAGCTAAATCTAAACTGGAATGATGCGGCTGATTCAAGATTGAGCAAACTCAATGAACTTGATGAATTTCATGTAAGGGCATATGAGAGCTCATTCTTGTACAAGCAAAGGATGAAACTGTATCATGATCGTCTCATTGAGCATCGTCAATTTGTACGAGGAGACTCGATTTTGCTATTTAATTCAAGGTTGAAGTTATTTCTTGGAAAACTCAAGTCCAAATAGATGGGACCCTTCAAGGTCACATATGTTTTCAATCATGGGATTATTGAGTTGTAGAAAAAAAATGGCACGAGATTCAAGGTGAATAGCCAACGAATCAAATCATACTTTGGCAATGTTGATGAAATACAGACAGTAGAAGTATGGACAATTGGTGAAGTCTTGAGTCGTGTCATGACAATAAATCAAGTGCTACTTGGGAGGCAACCCAAGATATTAGTAGTATCTTTCTTGTAGTCTAGTTAATTTTTATTTTTGGACTCATAGGTAGTTTAATTTTCATGTGTTTGGTTGTAGTTTTAGACTTACAAATTGAAAAGTTATAGGGTAATAGTTTATTTTGCTGAGAATGTACAGGAATAAGGTTAAGGCAACAAACAAATATAAAAAGTGAGAAAAGTTAGTTCTACGAGTCAGTGTATGACCCGTGGTCTAAACCACGGTCCGTAGAACTGATCTTAGAACCATTTCCAGTGAGCAGAAATTTGTATACTTCAATCCATGAGCCAACTTTACGGTTTGTAGAAAAGACTACGGTCCATGAATGGGGTTTGTGGATTCCAAGTAAGATTCTGGAATTTTTTCTAAGTGTTAGGGGTTCTTACGAACCCAACCTACGAGTTGTAGATCAATATATGACCCATAGGTGGAGCCATAGTAAGAAATTCCTTAAAATGCAGATTTTGAAACCACGAAATCAAGTCTTATGGATCATAGAATATTATACAGACCGTAATTGGGGTTTCATGGGATCGAAATCCCATTTTTACCCAACCTGGTAAATTTAATAAAAGAGGGGAAATTAAAATTACCCCTTACTTTTCTCAAAATTTCCTCATAATTCCAAATCCCACCCCTTTCTTCTTCCTCTTCGATCGACTCTGACCACCCGCACCATATTTTCCAGCAAAAAATCCAACCACCATACACTATTCTGGCGAAGCCCTAGGGTTCTCCTACTTTGATTCTCCTCATTTTCTTGGTTATTTTTCTTGAAATTCTAATATGTATCTTTGTAAATCCTTCGCATTATTTGAATGATTAATCCTAGGCATATATTGGTCTCGAATTTGTTGATTTTCTTGCCCTAGGGTTACTAATAGTTGGAGTATGATTAAAGTAGTTTCTTATTACTATTTATCTGACATTGTTGGCCTTGTGATGATGATTAAATAATGGTACCCAGAATAAATATATAATAATCCTTGTGTATTCACTGAGGAAGCGAATTCAATAAAATTATTTTGAGTGCTTAGTGACGTAAATTGCATATAGTGTATCCGCAGTAATATATTCTTGGTATTATGATTGAGTAGGGTTGGTGGAACTTGGATCACTCGACGACATATGAAAATTTTATACTGTGGGGTCCATGTGGATTAAATTAAATTGGTCAATGGAGGGAATATTATACACCTTGGACTAAATTGGCAATTGAGGGGTAGGATAGTAATTTGCCTATGTTTGAGTTGGGTTGAATTGGAATGTGTTGATTACATGTTGGAAGTATTTAACTGTGTTTGACTTGTTATTGCTTCGATGTTGATGAATTTTAGATACCCTGTTGTTGTACCTTAGTCTTTTTGAATGAGTGAATATTTATATTTTTCATTGATTGAGAATTAGTTGAATTTTTAGTCATCTATTGCATGTAATAGGATTGAATGGTAGACGTAGGAAAATCAGTTTGCTATTGTTCAAAATTACGGGGGTCTTCTATGACCCATGGTCTAATTCACGGACCGTAGTTTCCCCTCGTAAGTTAGGATCAGCAACTTAGATTTTCCAAAAATTAATAGGATGAACCTCTTTATAAGTCATAGTTCAAGCTACGGCACGTAAATAGTGTTCATAGTTCTAATACCTGCAAAAATTGATTTGACTTTGTACCTATGACCCCAGCCTATGACTCGTAGTTCATTATATGGATCATTACTAGGTCCGTAAGTACAATTCTAGTAGCTAAATATACTATACCCTATTTCTATGAAGGCCTTCTATGGTCCATAGGTGAGCCTTCATAGTTTCTTCTATGAGAATTTTAGTTTTTCGTTTTACATTACTTGGGACTCATGTGTACTTTTAACATAGTATTTGAAGATATCATGGGTCCACGACTGAAACGAGATGAGATACCGGCCTTACAGGCTAGAATCCGTGATGAGCCATCAGAGTCTGAGGTTAGTGGCTCCATGGGGGAGCTTGACATCCATCTAGATGAGGGCGTTGAGATTCAACGTACTAGGGAGACATCCCAACAATTAGTGCTGACCCAGCCAGCTGCCATAGCTACTAAGCCTCCCTAGTCTGAGGAGGGAGGTTTACAGAGGAGCAGCTCGATACAGATGATAAAATCAGGAGAGGGGTCCCAGTCAGGCTCTTGAGATAGAGATGGCTACAAATTAGAGGAAAAGTCAAGTTCAGAGTCAAGTAGGTCTGTCCCAGCACCAGTTCCTACAGCCGGACTGATGAGATGTTGGTGCATCAAGGGTATGTAGGATATATACAGAGAGGACGTCCGGCAAGATGACAGAGGTCGGTAGACCTAGATCATTTTTTAGGAGTCGAGGATAGTCACTTTCAGGTTTTATAGTCCACCTGTGCTCCGAGACACCATGGCCTAATACAACTTAGATTGGTTAGAAGCATCGTCGAGGAAGTATTCTCCCATATTGGTTTGAAAGTTCTATGCCTCATACGCTGCTACCATCACCGAGGCTATGCCAAAGAATGCAAAGCCCCTTTAACAGCCCAGATTGACCCAGACAATAGTGCACAGAATTCCAGTTGGCATATCAGAGGCCATCACCAGATTGACCCAGACAATAGTGCACAAAGTTCCAGTTGACATATCAGAGGCCATCATCCACAAGTTCTTATTTGGTCCCGAGTATCAGGCCCCCACGATATTAGTAGAGTTTGAGTATAGATTGGGGCAGGCATGGGACAGAGTATTAATGAGAGATACGATCTGAAAGGCCATATTAATGTGATTGATAGCCAATCATATAGCTGAGCGAGGCAAGGATGCTGACTGAGTATCCAAATCTGCATTTATTATAAAAGCCTCGCTCAACTTTGTAGGAATATTCTGATGGGTTATTGTGCGTATGCGAATTTGGCCAACCTAGGCAGATAATACATTTACGGCAGATTGTGCAATTCTAGTTGCCAGCATCATTGTTGGATATGAGATCAACTTTGCTCGATGTATAGATGAAGAGATACACGAGCATGAGTTGAGGAGGTCCACGTCAATCCCTTTATCCTGTTTGATTCGTCGATTATGTATATAGGTATGGGCGGAGATCTTGCCTAATGTGGATGCAATGATCCAGGTTCAGAGGACTTGAGATGCCAATCTGATCGAGGTCGATGAGAATCCAGTGGCTACATGGCGAGCACCATACCTAACAGTTAGATTACCAGAGATATTCATTAAGGCACCACAACCTGAGCTCTCTATCACCACTGCTGCTATTATAGAGACCAAGTGGCCCCCACAAACTGATATTGAGAGAGAGATGGGGTTCACTACTACCACCTCCACTATACCAGAGGCAATACCTATATATCCTCAGACCGCAGGCATAGTTTACATGTCCACGGAGTCTATTCAGGCTCTGGTACAGAAACAACTTCGGACTGAGTCCCAGTTGACTTAATTATTATAGTAGATTAGGCCTTTGGTTCACAATGCCATAAAAGAGTTTGAAAATCACGTACAAGAGAATTTCACAACCGTACTTTAGGGGAGAGTAGCATTGTTTCATAGTTGTGTAGATATATTTAAGAGACACGTGAAGGAGTGCCTCAAATCGACACAAACTCCAGATATCACAACCATCCGAATGAAGATCCAATAACTCTGTGAGTATATGAGGACAGTGACTTTGGCACCATGATAATTCCTCTACCAAATGTTACTATAGAAGTGTTGAATTTATTTGTTGATGATCCCAGTGCGAACTTCAAGGAAAAGGTGTTGTACTACAAGTGATGATCTTAATGCAGCCAGGTGAGAGGCTGGAGAGTGAGCATATGGAGGCTACAAGACGAGCCTCTATTAAGGATGAGATATTTTGGCATGCACAAGAGCAGAAGTTAGGGAGAGGTACTAAACACTCAATATATGCCACCACAACAGCAGAGACCACCCAACAAGTCGAGGGTGGTGAGCCGCAAACTGACACTGGTACTTAGGCGCCCAGGTATGTCCCTTTTTAACCTCTATATTATCATTTATTTGATTTTTGATTGCATTGAGGAAAGCTTTTTCAATGGAGGTGTGGGTAGATATAGGCCTCGGCAAAGTCTGAGTAACCACAGCCTATATCTACAATAATATTTTAGTCTATGGGGTTTTCTTATCTGTGTTCTTTCCCTAAGGACATTCTATTTTCTGTTGAACTGACATATTTAGGATGTATAAGTAGTATTGGTAGCATATTGTATTGATATCTATGGCATATATTAGTTTATATTGAAAAAATGATACCTCTTTATTTTTTATGATGTGCTAATAGGTAGTTTTGATAAAAACTATGTTCGATCAGTAGTTGACAGTGTTTGTTATGATAAAAATAGGGTTAATTGTAATAAAAAGCATAATCTGAGAGTCTATGTTGAAGAGGTACTCAGTGCCAAGTGTGTGTGTGTGAACATTATTGAATTATTCTTATACTGTGTTTCAATCCAGAACTTGCCTTGTTACTCTAACTGAGATTATAGGTTAGTTGGTTAGGAAAGGATCATAGGCCATTGTTCATATTAGTCCACTTAGACTAAAATAACCAACCAAATGCAACATGTATCCCTTGATCCTAATATTTGAGCCTTACGTATATCCTTTCTTTGTAAATACCTGAGTAACCAAACCTTTTTGTCTGTGTAATCTTGAAATTGGACCTGGTCCTTCCTTGAATATTGTGCACCTCGACTAAAGCTAAAAGCCTAAGTTGCGGGTGGCTACCAAAAGTGGCCCTGGTTTATAGGTTGGATATTGTGCACCTCAACTCAGTCCAAAATCCTAAGTTGAGGGTGGTTGTTGCAAGGAAATCACAGCAAGATAAAGAAGGAAGCATAGTAATACAATGAAAAAGGGTAAAATATGATGTGGGTGCAAAAGAAATAGATAAATGCCAAAAAGATGAACTAAAAAATGAATTGAGAAAAATGAATGGCAAAAAGTTGAAAAATAGAACAAATCCACCTGAAAGTGTTAAAAATAGGAAAAAGGGGAACAAAGAATTAAAAGACTAGTGTTTGTAAGGCAAAGTGTGAAATAATGCAGTGTCAAGGATGGTCATTAGTCACTATGTTCCAAAAATATCATACCAAGCCCCCGAGCCTATGTTACAAGCTAAGAAAGTCCTATAATGATCCTAGTTCGACTAGTTGAATGGCATGGTCATGAATATAGGGGCAAGCCTATGGTATTATACACAGTGTTCGAATATCTATTGTGAGCGTGAGTGTTTTTGTCAATCCTAAGTATTGAATCTAAACATATCATTTTAAGTGAGATACGGGATTTCTTTTTATGAGGGCACTTGAGTTACATTATTGAAACCAGTGTTCGAATATCTATTGTGAGTGTGAGTATTTTTGTTAGTCCCAAGTATTGAATCTAAACATATCATTTTAAGTGAGATACGGGATTTCTTTTTGTGAGGACACCTGAGTTACATTGTTGATGGTAGGTTACCTCGGTGATTGTTTCTTATGTACATTGACTTAACTGTCAAAGTTACATGGTCATGTATTGATCTACTTGAGTTTATTTGATGATTGTCTTATGTATGCATTGATAGTTTGATTGGGTATCTGTGATCTACCGAGATGTAATGTATTTCATGAGATTGAGGTCTATGTGTTTGTTATGTTGTTTATGTAAGATTGAGTCTGTCGCTTGAGGATAAGAAATAATTTTAAGTTGAGGGTGTTGATGTGCTTCCAAAATATGATATTTTTTATGCTTTAAATGTAGAATTTTATGTGTTCTTGAAGCGATATTAGTGGTTTGATGTGATTTTATGTTGACTTTGCAGGATTACAAGAGTCGGGGAGTTTAGGGCTAACTTGGACAGATTATAACTTTTTGAGGTTCTACTAGACCATTTACAGTCCGTGGTTCATTCCATGACCCGTAGATAGGTTTTGTAGCTCTGATCCAATGAAGGGCCTATTTTGCTGAAGTTGATATTATGTGTTACCAGGAGGGGTCATAGGAAGTTGAGGCCCAAAGAATACTCATAGTTGTTGAAGAGTTACCAGATGAAAGCTTTTACGGGTTATAATTTAAAAGATGGTCCGTAGGAAGTGGTTCATACATTGAAGGAAGTTTTGAAGGATGTAGTCTGCGAAGTCATTTACGGGCTTTGAATGCATCTACAACCCGTAACTCCGTTCATGAAAAGTCTTGATTTTGCTTTTCCTATTCCTTTTATTTGGTTTTCTTTTATTATAAATAGGTTTTTTAGGTCTTTTTAGACGTACAAAACTTGATACCTAATATTATTACTTTGTTTAAGCTTTTTCTTGGAGATTTCGTGTGGATTACTTTTGACCTTATCTTTGGGATATAATATTGTGATTTACGTGAAGATTTTAGATTTCTTGTTCTTCAATTCTTCGTTGTAAGTGTTTACTTATGTAATTCCATAGCATGTTTATTTCATCTATAATGAACATGAGCAACTAAATCCACTACTAGGGTTGTGGGAACCATGATGAACTAACAAAGTAAAAAATCAAATAATATGTAAATTAAGTTTATGAATACTTGTAGAGAGTTGTTGGATATTGTCGGCTTAGCTGAGTCACACGGGGTCTGATATGTTACTCTTCAATTTGGTGGGCCATCCAGAGAATGGTGGAAGACATATTCAGGATCTTTGCTAGTGGGATCTCCCACAGTGTCTTGGGATATGTTCTCTAGTTCTTTCTATGATTGGTTTGTCCCTTGGAGTGTGAGAGAGGAGAGTCTCTTGAGGTTTGAGAGTTTGAGGCAGGACGGCTTATCAATCACCGAGTATGAGACACATTTCTGTCAGTTATCTAGACATGCTGCAACTATTATTCTAGATGAGACAGAAAGTTTGTAGGTTTGTGAGAAGACTGACCTATTTTATTCGGCAGTCGATGTTTAGAATATCTAGAGATGGAGCTTTTTTTTCAGTCTGTTGTGAGTGCGGCTAAGAAGGCAGAGCTGATGGAGAGAGAAGAGTTTGGGGACCCCAAGAGGGCCCGTGCATCTGGCCAGTTTTCTGGTATCTCGTCTGGAGGTAGAGGGTCCTATAGTGGGAGTGGCTTATTCAAGCTTCGAGGACCAGTTCATGCATCATTATCGATATCTGAGTGGTGTCAAACACATCATGGATCTTATAGTGTGGGTCATGACTTGTATGGTTCGCAGCAACAGCCTACAAGGCGAGACAGTTATTGTAATTCTTCAAGATTAGCGCATCAGTCCTAGAGTTAGAGGTTTTGTTTTAATTGTGGAGATCTCGATCATGTGATATGATAGTGTCCCTTACTAAAGAGACAAGGAGGTCTCTATCCCAGTTCTTCAATTCAGACTAGACTACCAGCACCACCATATAGAGGGCGAGGCAGAGCTCAGACAAATAGAGGTAGTCGCACTTCAGGCAGAGAGGCGAGTAATGCCATAGTTCTGCATAGTAGGGGTAGAGGCATTGCTCAGAAGAGTGGTGGTAGAGGATCACAGTATTATGCATTTACAGGGAGGCCCGAGGCAAAGACTTCTGATGCAGTCATCACAGGTATTATCCCAGTTTGTCATCGATCTGCGTTTGTATTGTTTGATCCTAGATCGACCTACTCCTATGTGTCCTCCTACATTTCATCTGGATTCGACTTACTGTGTGATCGTATGCTTGTACCCATTCATGTTTCTACACCAGTAGGTGAGCCTTTAGTGGTGGATCGAGTGTATCGATCCTATCTTATTTCTCTAGTTGGGTATGATACTTGGGTAGATACGATTATTCTGAAAATGGTAGATTTTGATGTTATCTTAGGGATAAATTGGCTTTCTCAGTATCATGGTGTCATTCTTGACTGTTATGATAAGATTGTGACCTTAGCCATGCCCAGGGTGCCAAGAATTGAGTTGAAGGGTACTAATTGTTCTTATCCTAGTAAAGTTATTTCTTATATCCATGCTCAGAAATTGATTGATAGGGGGTGCTTGTCTTACTTGGCTTTTATTCGGAATACTAATGTTGAACCACCTTCTATGGAGTTCATTCCCATGGTTCAAGAGTTTGTCGATGTGTTCCCTACTGACCTTCCAGGTGTTCCTCCTGATAGGGATATTGACTTTCCGATTGATCTAGAGTTGGGCACTAAGCCCATCTCCATCCCTCCATATCGAATGGCTCCAACTGAGTTAAAAGAATTAAAGGAGCAACTTCAAGATTTATTGATCAAAGGGTTTATTCATCCTAGCGTGTCACCTTGGGGTGCTCCGATCTTATTTGTAAAGAAGAAGGATAGGTCTTTGAGGATGTGTATTGATTACAGGAAGCTGAACAAAGTGACTGTCAAGAATAAATATCCTCTTCCTCGTATTGATGATTTATTCGATCAGCTTTAGGGAGCGGCTTTGTTCTCTAAGATTAACTTGAGGTATGGTTATCATCAGTTGAGGATTAGAGCATCAGATATTTCTAAGACACCTTTTTGAACTCGTTATGACCACTATGAGTTTTTGGTGATGTCCTTTGGGTTGACTAATGCCCCTACAACGTTCATGGAGTTGATAAATAGAGTGTTCTGTCCATCCTTGGATTCCTTTGTGATAGTATTTATTATGATATCTTAGTATATTCCAAGACTGAGGCTGATCATGTTCGTCACTTACGAATAGTACTTCAGAGGTTGAGGGAGGAAAAGTTATATGCAAAATTCTCTAAGTGTGAGTTCTGGCTTAATTCGGTGGTACTTTTGGGGCATGTGGTGTCCAAAAAAGGGATTAGAGTGTATCCAACTAAGGTTGAGTGTAGCCTTCCATTGTTCTAATGAGTGTGAGGCGAGCTTCCAAAAGCTCAAGACTTTGTTGACTTCAGCTCCCATTCTAACACTACCTGAGACAGGTGTGGACTTTATAGTATATTGTGATGCTTTGGGAGTTGGTTTAGGTGATGTGTTGATGCAAAAGGGGAAAGTGATTTTCTATGCTTCCAGACAATTGAAGGTTCATGAGAAGAACTATCCTATCCATGAAATAGAGCTAGCAATAGTGGTTTTTGTGTTTAAGTTGTGGCGTCATTACTTGTATGGTGTACATTGTGAGGTCTTCACTGATCAGAGGAGTCTTTAGTATATATTCAGTCAGAGGGATCTAAACTTGAGGCAGCGTAGGTGGATTGAGTTGCTAAAGGACTATGACTTGACTATCTTGTATCATACGGGGAAGGCTAACGCGGTGATTGATGCCTTGAGTAGAAAGACTTTCAGCATAGGGAGTCTAGTTGCCATACGAGTTGAGGAGCGACCTTTGGCCAGGGATGTTCAACGTCTAGCTAATGGCCTAGTCAGGTTATAGCTTTCCGATGAGGGTGGTGTGCTTGCTTTCATTGAGGCTTGTTCTTCCTTGATAGATCAAATTCATGAGCGTCTGTTTGAGGAAGAGAAGTTATGTCTCATCAGAGATAAAATGACCAGAGGAGAGACTAAGGATGCAGTACTTGATCTTGATAGTGTTTTGAGAATTGGGGATCGGGTTTGCGTTCTCAAGGTGGGTGACTTGATTAGATTAATTCTTGAGGAGGCTTATTATACTCGTTATTCTATTCGCCCAGGGGCAACGAAAATGTATCATGATTTTAGTCAGCATTATTAGTGGTGTGGTATGAAGAAGGACATTTCAAAGTTTGTGGCTAAGTGTTTAACTTGTCAGCAGGTTAAGTGTGAGCACCAATGTCCTGGAGGTGAGTTTCAGAGGATATCTATTCCTACATGGAAGTGGGAGCGGATCACTATGGAATTGCTGGTAGGTTTGCCCACTACAGTGGGTTGTTATGACTCTATCTAGGTAGTTATGGATCGATTAACTAAGTCTGCCCATTTCATTCTATCAAGGTTAAGTATACAGTGGAGAAGTTGGTTGAGCTTTACATTAGTCAGATAGTTAGATTGCATGGGGTGCTTGTGTTTATTATTTCTTATCAGGGTTCACTCTTCACTTTACATTTTTGGAGGGCTTTGCAGCATGGTCTAGGTACTCAGCTGGATAAAAGTATAGCCTTTCATCCTCAAATAGACGGACAGTCTGAGCAGACGATTCATGTGTTAAAGGACATGTTTCGAGCAAGTGTAATCGACTTCGGTTCCCGTTGTGATAAACAATTGCCCTTAACAGAGTTCGCCTATAATAATAGTTATCACTCCAGTATTCAGATGGCTCCATTCGAGGCTTTGTATGGTAGACAGTGTAGATCTCCAATTGGGTGGTTTGATTCTATTGAGATGGATTCATTAGATGCAGATTTTTTTAGAGACGCCATGGAGCAGGTTCATACGATTCAGGGTAGACTACTGACAGCTCAGAGTTGGAAAAAAAGTTATGTAGATAGGAGGGTTCGAGTCTTAGAGTTTATGGAGGGAGATCACATTTAGCTCAGAGTATCACCCATGAAGGGTATGAAGTGGTTTGGGAAGAAAGGCAAGCTCAGCCCTCGATTCATTAGCCCATTTGAGATTTTAGAACGAATTGGAGAGGTGGCCTATAGACTGGACTTTCCATCTAGTTTATCATCTATGCACCCTGTGTTTCATATTTTCATGCTTCAAAAATATGTGTCAGATGAGTCTCATCTACTTTCACTTGATTCAGTAGTGTTGGAGCCAGACTTGTCATTTGAGGAGCAGCCTATAGCTATTTTTGATAGACAGGTTCGCAAGCTTAGAAACAAAGAGATTGCTTCAGTGAAGGTGCAATGGAAGCACCGTTCAGTTGGAGAGGCGACTTGGGAGACAGAGTCTGACATGCATGCTAAATATCCTCATCTCTTCGCAGCTTTAGGTACTTTCTTTTACCCTATGTTCGAGGACGAACATGATTTTAATGATGGATAATGTAAGGACCCATTATGTCATTTAGATAATTAGTCCTCATAAATTCTTAAAATATCCTTCTCACAAAGTTTAATAGGTATCTTGGACTATTTGATAACTATGACTATTTAACTTACGGGTAAGTTTAAATATTTAATATAAGTGGTGGGCTAAATATTAATTTATTTAAGACCTAATATCACTTGACCCATGTATCAAAATAAATTAAAGAGAGGCTTTATTCCTCTCATCAAATAACCACAATAGTTGTTTGTTACACAATTGCACGCAACTGAAGACTACCATAAAAAAAAAGGATTCGTATAGGTAAAACCTAAGCCCTACTTGATCCCATGTGTTAATGGATGTGAAGATAATTACAATAGCATTGTTATGGATTTAGTCGTTAGTTAAAAAGGATAAGGAGGATTATGGTAGTGTGGAAGGCGAGGATTATGCAAAGAGAAATCATACCAAATCAGTTTGAATGGTCAGTTTTAATCAATCCTTACTATTCAGTTTTGAATGTTTTTGTTTGGTTGTCGTGCTAATTACCAAATAGGATTAGCAATTCTCATACATTCTTAAAGCTTAGGATTTCCAACAAGGCACGTGGCCATATGGTTAATGCATAATGTATATGTTTCCAAGCAAGGAAAGTAACAAATGGGTAACTGGTTCCAGAATGTATCAAACCAAAAGTTCTTAATTGAACTTTCTTTATGTAGTTGAGAACTATTGTATATAATATGTTTTTCCTTCAACTTCACTCTTCTGCCCAGTGCCTTGGCTCTTGTTTTAGGTATCTCGGGATGTATATATGTATATGTTTATATTAATATTGAAAAATTGAAACTTAATCCTAGGCTTGAAATTTTGATTATTAATTATAAAATCGGTTAGTTTTGAGTCTAGGCTAGACGTATAGTAATATGAGTATAGTTAGTTTTGAAATCTTATTGTGACAATTTATTTGACTAGATCGTGGTGCTATGGATTCTATTCAAAAGGGAAAGACTCAAGTGTTTGATTGATCATGATTTGACTAAGACGAGTGAATTTCTTAACCTTTGTTAAGTATATAGAATCTCGTATTTTCTTGTGTGAGTTGTTGAGAATAATTTCGAATTATTGAGTTAATATTGATGTGGTATCAAGATTATGTTATTTTGAATTGTGCATTGTAGTAAAATTAGTCATCTTCTCATTATGGTGTAAACATGCCTATTTGCATTGATAATTGTGACAAGTGTTATGTGAACTGAGAAAGAATAAAAATTCAAAAGGATGTACCAATCAAGGGACGTGTCGCACGCCGCGATAAATACTATAATTTGAGGGTCGTGTTGCACGCTGTAACAGATACTATGATTCTAGGGTCGTGTCGCACTCCGCGATGGATACATGGATTTCTAAAACTTATGGTGGACGTACTTGATCCCTTGTGTTGTTGATCTATAATTGCTGATGTGATATTATTGAGATATACGATATGTAAATTATGAGATGTTAGGTTGGGCTGATTTTTATGCAGGTTGTAGTTGTGGAGGTTTGATTGGAGAGTTAGGAGTACCCGTATTTTGTATTACTTGACTTTGCATTTAGGAGTTCACTTGTAGGGTACCGTGTGATTGGTACTCACCCCTTGCTTCTACATATTTGTAGGTTATGTGCTTGGATCTCTGTGATACTCTCTCTTCTCTTTTTATTCGAGGCTTTCTGTGGAGATTAGTGAGGTAGCTATTTGTCATCTCAGCGAACTTCATCCTCCTATTTATGATCTTGTTCTACTTTAGAGACAACATCATTTGAGACTTGAACTTTTCTTTCAAATCTATTGTAATACATTAAGAGGCTTGTACACGTGACAACCAGAATTTGGGGAATTTAAATTAAGTTGACTTATTATTCGCAGTTAAACCTTTATTTTTATTATTTCTTTTGTATTTTATCATTGTAATTGAGTTTTTGGTTGACTTGTCTTGGTGGGGATAAGATGAGTGTCATCACATTCATTTTTAGATCGTGACACCAGGACAACCAGAGATGTTTGTTGCTCAGTCCCCATAGGCTGACATCTTCAATGTTGAGCTCTACCTCCCAAGTAGTGACAATACCTATTGCTAGACAAGAAGCAGGTTGATAGGATGCATAGGATACATCTAGAGTTCGTGAATTTCTGAGGATGAACCCGTCTAGGTTCACAGGATCTACACCCAATAAAGATCCTAAGAACTACATTGATGAGCTACAGAAAGTGTTCCAGGTGATGCATATGACTGATGCTGATAAGGTTGAGTTGGTTGCATTCCAGCTCAAGGGGGTTACTAGACTCTGGTATGATCAGTGGAGGAAGAATAAAGTTGAGGGTGCACCAGTCTTGATATGGGCCATATTTAAGGATGCCTTCTTGGGTCGATTTTTCCCAAGGGGGAGCTGAGGGAAGCCAAGGTACAAGCACTTTTAAACCTTAAACAGGGCTCTATGACTATGTAGGAGTATGGCCTTAAGTTCACGCAATTGTCTAACTATGCTCCTGAGATGGTTGCAAACATGAGAAGCAGGATGGGTTTGTACGTTGATAGGTTGAATAAGTGGCCAAAGAAAGATAGGAGATGAGCTATGATTGTAAGCGACATGGACATAGATAGGTTGATAATCCATGTGCAACAAGATGATGAGGAGAGGCAATAATATAGAGAGGAGATAAGAAATAAAAAAGGGCTAACATATCCATCCATGAGGTCAGAAAGGGAGGAAATGGGAATGGTAACAAGTTTTAGTCTAGGTCAGCACCTTCATCTACCGGTGCGCCTACAACCAGGACTAAGTATGATCAAAGGTCCTAAAATTTCAAAGACTAAGGATCTTAGTCATAAGCTAGTGTAGCTCAAGGTTCGTTGGGTAAGCCACCATGTGGGAGGTGTGGCAAACTTCACTTGGGAGAATGTTGTGAGAGAGGTGATGCATGTTATAAATGTGGTCAAGTGGGCCACTATCAGAGGGATTATCCAAGGTGGGGCAACAAGGCTTAATCTCCTGCACCAGCACCACCAGTTAGAGGAAATCAGAAAGGTTCTACTTTTAGCACTAGCAAGGCTACAAACTATTTGTATACCATGGGTAGTCACCAAGATTAAAAAAACTCTTTAGATATTATGACGGGTATGATTTGAGTCTCTACTCTTGATTGTTACATTTTGATAGACCCTGGTGCTACCCTATCATTTGTATCTCTATATGTGGCTAGTAGATTTGATAGGACTCTTGAGTGTCTTAATGAACCTTTCAACGTGTCCACTCCTTTTGGTGAGTCTATCTTCTCTGAAAGAGTCTATAGAGATTGTTCTTTGTTAATTTATCATAGAGATACCATGATTGACTTAGTTGAGTAAGACATGATTGATTTTGATTTGATTCTAGGTATAGACTAGCTTTATGTTTGTTATGCCATCGTTGATTGTAGGACTTGAATTGTTAAATTTTAATTTCCTGATGATCCTGTCTTAGAATGGAAGGGTAGTCCCGTTGTGCCTAAAGGTAAATTTATCTCCTACCTCGAGGCCAGAAAGTTGATCTCTAAAAGGTATATTTATCACATCGTCAGAGACAAAGATGATAGTATTGAGTCTCCTACTCTTAAGTCAGTCCCAATTTAAAATGAGTTTCTTGAAGTGTTTCTTGAGGAATTTCCTGAAGTCCCTCCTGATAAGGGGATTGGCTTTGGGATTGATGTTCTTATTGATACTCAGCCTATCTCTATTCGACCTTATAAGGCAGCCCTTGCTGAGTTGAAAAAGCAGTTGAAAGACTTGCTAGAGACGGGCTATATTAGGTTGAGTATTTCTCCCTTGGGTGCTCTTATCTTATTAGTGTGAAAGAAAGATAGGTCTCTTAGAATGTGTATTGATTATAAACAATTAAACAAGGTCACCATAAAGAACAAATATCCTTTCCCGAGGATAGATGATTTGTTTGACCAACTTTAGGGTGCCTCCTGTTTCTCAAAGATAGACTTGAGATATGGTTATCATCAATTGAAGGTGAGGGAATGTGATATCCCGAAGACAGCCATAGTACTCATTATGGCTATTTTAAGTTCTTGGTCATATCCTTTGGGTTGACTAATGCACTTGTAGCCTTTATGGATTTGATGAATAAAGTGTTAAATTCGTATCTTGATATGTTCGTGATTTCCTTCATTGATGATATTCTGGTCTACTCCAAGAATAAGGAAGAGCATGTTCATCACCTTAGAGTTGTCCTCCAAACTCTTAAGGACAGAGAATTATATGCAAAGTTCCCCAAGTGTGAGTTTTGGCTTGAATCAGTGGATTTCTTGGGTCATGTGATATCCAAAGATAGTATTCGAGTTGATACCTAGAAGATTGAGACAGTAAAGAATTGGCCATGACCCACCTCCTCAACTGATATAAGGAACTTCTTGGGTTTGACTGGCTATTATTGCAGATTTGTTGAGGGATTCTTATCCATATCATCTCCATATTCATATCATCTTCATTGATAAACTGATCCAAAAGAAGGCTAAATTTCTAGTGATTTGATGCTTGTGAGAAGAGTTTCCAAAAACTAAAGAAAAGTTAGCCATTGCACCAGTTTTGACCTTGCCTGATCGAATAGAAGATTTTGTGATATATTGTGATGCGTCCAGAGTTAGATTGGGTTGTGTGTTTATGTAGAGGGTAAAGTGATAGCTTATGCTTCTAGACAACTTAAGGTTCATGAGAGAAATTATTCAATCCATGATCTTGAGTTGGGTGCTATAGTGTTTGCTCTTACGATATAACGCCACTACCTGTATGGAGTGTATGTGGATGTGTTCACACACCATAAGAGCCTACAATATGTATTCAACCAGAAAAAGCTCAACCTAAGGTTGAAGAGATGGCTAGAATTACTCAACGACTATGACATTAGTATTCTCTACCACCTAGGTAAAGCTAATATTATTTTTTATGCTCTTAGAAGGGTGTCTATGGATAGCACTACCATGTTGAGGAAGGAAAGAAAGAATTGGTTAAAGAAGTTGATAAGTTGGCTCGATTAGAGGAGTAGCTTGAGAAGAATAATGAAGGTAGGGTTAATATTCAGAATGGTTCTGCATTATCTCTAGTGGTAGAGCTGAAAGAAAAGAAAGACCAAGATTTTTCCTCCTACAATTGAATGAAGCCGTCCATAAACAGAAAGGGGTGGTTTTTTTCAAAAAGGAGATGAGGTGTTGAGATATTAAGATAGATTATATGTCTCGAATGTTGATGATATCCGAGATAGGATTATGGTCTAAGCTCATAGCTCCAGATATTCTATCCATCCTGGTGCGATAAAGATGTACCACAACTTGAAAGAAGCCTATTGGTGGAATGGAATAAAGAAATATATTGCCAACTATTTTTCCAAATGCCCGAATTATCAACAAGTGAAAGTTGAGCACCAAAGGCCCTGTAGGTTAGCTCAAAACTTTGAGATTCCTAAATGGCAGTGACAGATGATCAACGTGGACTTCATCACAAGCTTGTCGAGGTCCCAAAAATAACATGATTCAATATGAATCATTATTAATAGGATGACCAAGTCATCCCACTTCTTAGCGATTAAGACGATTGACACTACAGAAGAGTATGCCATGTTATACATCCGTGAGATTGTGAGGTTTCATGGAGTTTCATTTTACATCATCCTATACATAGGAGATCAATTCACCTCCTAGTTTTGGAGATCTTTTCAAAAAGAATTAGGCTCAAAGGTGAATCTTAGTACAACCTTTCACCCTCAGACAAATAGCCAGGCAGAGCACACAATTCAGACATTAGAAGATATGTTAAGGGCATATGTTCTTGATTTTAAGGGTAATTGGGATAAACACTTACCCTTGATTGAGTTTGCATATAATAATAGCTATCATGCAAGTATTCAGATGGCTCCTTATGAAGCTTGATACGAGAAAAGGTGTAGATCGCCGATTCGATGGTTTGAGGTTGGAGAAACTGAGTTGATAGGGCATGACTTTGTTCATTAATCAATAGAGAAGGTGAAGGTGATTCGAGAGAGTTTGAAGACTACATAGATGTCTCTTTGAAGGTTTTCTTATATTCTATATATTTTTACATGCTTGATGATTATCATGAACTTGATTTACAAAATAAATATTTTTACACAAGTTATTTTATAAACACTAGATATTATTTAATAAAAGATTTGCATGAATGACTCTACGAGTTGAGTGTAGAGTCTTGACAGTATGATTGTGATTGTGATTGAGCATAATGATGATGTTGATAGAACACAATGGTCCTAAGAGTATTCATAATCGAACTCAAATGATTGATCTAAATTGATAGTCCCTTTAACTATCGTCTAAACCATACTTGAAAGATGTGATTGAAAGCTTATTGGATGGTTGATAGGCTGAAAGGCTTGATTGTGATTATTTGATAAGATTCCTTATGAGACTCATTAATTGGATTGATTGTTTTATGAGCATTGAGTCTTAAGAGGAGTATTGGGCATCGAATTGAGTAAGAGTAAGTCCAACTTGAACTCAATAACTATGTCATCAACATAGGATGATTGATAGGGGCATACCTCTGAAGTCCTTAAAGAGAGCTTGATTGATTGTGGAGTGTCCCTTGCCCTGGAAAGGTATTGGATGGCGGACAACAACACCACTTCATTGCATCATCATCGACTCATAGGTGATGATTATCTGTTAGAGAAACTCCCAAATGAAGTTAATAGTACTCTGATTGGATTAGATCAGATTGAATTATTTAGGATTGGTCATTGTTTAGTCTTTATTCTTTCTTTATACTTATGACGTTTTGACTGCGTATTTTGAGATGATTATATTCTACCTTATATTTGTTTTATTCTGCCATTTTGCATACTCGTATATTTCACGTTCTAATGCCTATTTAGGTCTGCATCTTTTATGATGCAAAGACAGGTACTGGAGGTCATCAACATGCATTTCGTTGAAGATATATTCGCATTTAGCTAATTGGTGAGACCTACTTGCTTTCGGAGGATTTTCGCATTTTTATCATCTAGCTATTAGAGTTTAGATTTGTTTTTATTTGATTTAAGATAGTCATGAATCTGTCATTGGCACCACCTAGATAGTATTGATAGAGGCTTCATAGACTAGATAGTGATTGGTGATTTGGGATGTTGTATCTTGACTAGTTTTCTTTCTTACTAGTCTTCTGATTGAAGGTGATAGATTGGTTGGCCTTTGGCCTTTACTTTGGATTGATTGAGTTATCTTTTGATGGTTAAATCTTCCGCTGTTAAATTGAGATTGAATGAATGTGATGAGGCTAGGTGGTTCGCTTGGGGACTAGTAATAGTTTCTGAGTGTCAGCCACGCCAAAGGTACCCTCGCGGGGCATGGTAAATTCCTATGAAATGTTTGATATATTCTAAGAGGTTTGGGTGAGGTGCCTTCGGATTTCTCATTCGCCGTGTTACGACTAGGCCCTAGGTCTAGGTCCTGACATCAATCCATTATGGTCTGCTAATTACTTGACTAAGATAGATTCAATACAAGTAACAGCAGAGGCAAATCTAAGAATTTAACTTTGTGTGTTAAATTCTTCAAGTTCATGATTCTTATCACAACTTAGTACAGATAAACTCATAGTCACATTCTAAAAACTAAAAACTAAAATACAAGCTAAGTTCACGATCTCTTTTTATCTGTCCTAGTCTTGATTACAGAGTTAGCTGATATAAATTGGCCTTGACAACACGGTTATAAAAGATTCTTTTTAAAAAAAAATTAAGTTAAATAACATGCTTAGATTTCAACAACAAAAACAACATAGCCAATCTAATTCCATAAGTGGGATCTCTTAGAGTGTAGGAAAATCTTATTTCTACCTTTGTAAGCTCAAATAAAATATATGTATCATCATATATGAGTTCTTGAAAAAGTCTAATAAATTAATTATTATTTATTAATTTTCATTTAGTATTTGGTACGTATACTAAAATTTGATTAATTCAAATTTGCACATCGGAAGGAGATACTCCCATAGAATTTTTACTATTCTTATGACTCAAATTCAAGACATTTGATTAAGGGTGAACATATCTCAATCACCCCCACCAAAATTCGTTATTAACCAAATATATATATATATATATATATATATATATATGAATTCTTGGATTTTTTTTTTAATGTGTTTTATTTGATTTGATTTCATAGCAGGAAAAGATGGAGGGTTTTACTTTTGAATACACAAAATAAAATTATAATCATTCATAAAGATGTTTATTCACTCCCTACCATTTTTTAATCATTTGATACTTATTGATCTAATCAATTCAAATCCACTCTATATAGTGCCAGTAAAGAATTAAAATTTATTATGGATGAAATATGGTTGTAGAGTTTTCTAATTTCAAGATAAACATTTTATGTATCACTGCTAATTTTTTACAAGAACAATTCAGTAAGTTATTGGAGAACTTTATTGCTTTTTTTTAATTTAAAAATTAAAATTATATGTTATGTATTTAAAAATTATAAAAAATAATATTATAAATTACAATAATTAATAACATAAAATATTTACTAAAAATTTAGCTTATTCTCGAAATTTACCTCTGCTATATAAATTGGAACAGATGGATAATATATATCATTTTAAAATATATATCAAAAACTTGATTAACTCTTAAAATTTCATATTTGTCACACAAATTGAGAGACAGAGAATACAATATATTTGTGTGACAATAAAATCACGTTGAGAAAATAATAATTAAGGAACAAAAAATATTCCAATAATCATAGTATTTTATTTCAAGGTGTGAGTTCTACAATCTCTATGAATCCTCTGATTCGCCTTTTCAAATATAAATTCAAGGTTCTTTAGCTTGATCTTGTAAATCTTGACAAATTTGATCTTGATTTGTATTTGAAATCAAGGGTTTTTCGGTTTGATCTTGAATTTGGTGGTCTTGATTTTGGTTTACAGATTTGATGATATGGACTTGCTCTTGAACTTGCTCTTGACTTGTGCTTGAATTCCAGGGCTTTTGGGCTTGTTATTGAATTCGGTAGTCTTGATCTTGATGCGCTCTTGAACTTGAATGTTTGATTGCTTGAATTCTTGAACTTGTAGCTTGTAGAGAAATTCGTGGTGTTTGATCCTCTAGCTCTCTCTGACTTCTTGATGGAATTCTAGTGTCTGAATTCCGAATTAAGAGGACCGATATATATAATTGTAGAATATGGGAGTTATGTCAGATTATTTTTCGGCCAATCAAATTGTGCAAGAAAAGTTATTAGAATAAGTTTCCTTTCAAATGACATGTCGATATTTGATTGATTTGAAATGACACGTCATTCAACACGTGACATCAATTGAGCCTCTAAAATGAGATGATATTGGGCCTAGTGAAGTGGTCATCTTTTGTAGCCCAAATAAATGAATATGGTTTTTTAATTAAATTATATTTAAATAATTAACTCAATTATATTAATTCATAATATTTATTTGGACTAATATATTTTGAATTTAATATAATTCAAATTATTCATAAAATTTATATTTAATAAATTTTATATAATTACAAAAATTAATAATTTAAAATATCTTAAAATCACACGCAATATTAGTTGAATTTATGAATTTTATCCATTGAGACAAATGAATTAGCAAACTTTATAATAGGGGCGTGCATCGATCGGTTCAGTTCGATTTTATATATTATCGGTTCGGTTTATCAGTTTTCAATTTTTAAATATGCTAAACCTATAAAATAATTTTTATCAATTTTCGGTTTATCAAATTTAATTCCTTAATGGTTCAGTTTTCGGTTTACCCGATAAGAATGATAATGAGAATTTTTATTAATAAAAAAAATAGAGTACGAAGATTATATTTACAAACTTGCAAAAGTTATAATTAGTTAATTACAAACTAAAATACTAAAATGAATAACTAATCATTTAAGTACTGTAAAGATTAAAATATGTAAAGTATTGATATAGTGTCCTATTAATATTAAATTACTAATATTTAATATTTACGAAGGGGTAAAATAGTAAATTATTAAAATCTTATTGAGTTATTGATTTACCCAATAACCCAACAATAAAAATTCATATCGAATCGATAACCCAATAATTTCTTTTTAAAAACCCGATAACCTAATAACCAATAACAATAAACCAATAATATTTTTATCGGTTTGGTTTATCGGTCAATTCGGTTTTTGCACACCCCTACTTTATAATACCAGTTTAATGTACGTGTTCTGCACGTATGTGTTGTGTCAATCTAAAAATTATATATAAATAATACTTGTTATTAAAATAAATACAATATTCATATAAATAAAATTAAATAAATATTTTAAATTTGATGCAATAGTTTAATCTAGTATGAATGGGAAAAGATGAGAAAATCAACTCAATTATTTATAACATAGAGATATGTCAATAGTTTATGAATACATAAAGTAATATTTGGAGTTGAATAGTTAGGAGTTAAATAATTAATTGATTAAAATTTAATTTTAAAAAAGACTCCTAAATATAAAAGGATGGTTCAATATTTTCAATGTAATTTTAGTTACTCCTTTTTTTAAAAAAATTTGTTATATTACATATTTTATTAACAAAATATTTGATAATCAAAATTTTAATTAATTTTAAAGTCTTAAGTATTAGAAAAATAATAATATTTTTTCTTTTTCCTTCATAGCCTAGACAATTATTTATATAGAATAGTCATAAATCAAGAGTGAATTTTAAATATAAAGAAATTCTAATTCAAAAGTGAATCTTGAAACTAAATAAATAAAAGATAAAATAATACATTAAGACAAATAGCGAAAAGACGATTTTTTTTAAAGCAGAGTATTTTAATGAGGGCAAAAAGTTCAAATAACATTTCTAAGAGCCTTCACGCATAGATATAGACAGATGTATGTGTCACGTTAATTTAAAAATTATATATAAATAGTACTTGCCAAAATAAATACAATATTCATGTAAACAAAATTAAATAAATATTATTAATTTGATGCAATTGTTTCATCTACTCTAAGACGGCAAAGATGAGAAAATTAATTTAATTGTTTATAACAATAGTTTTTTAATACATAAAGTAATAATTTAGAGTTGAATATTAGAAGTAAAATAATTAATTGATTAAAATTAATATAACAAAAGAACCTTAAATATAAAAAGAGTAATTTAATGTGTCCAACATAATTTTACTGAATTTTTTTCTTTTTTAATTTGTTATATTACATATTTTTATTAACAAAATATTTGACAGTCAAAATTTTAGTTAATTATTTACCTAGAGTAGTCCTAAATCACAAGTGAATTCTAAATATAAAGAAAATTTAATTCAAAAGTGAATCTTGAAACAAAATAAATAAAATATTGAATAATAAATTAAGAAAAATAGTAAAAATATGATTTTGTCTAAAGAAAAGCCTTTTAATAAAGGGCAAAAAGAACATAAATATGAAAATAATGTTGTTAATAAACGTCATCCAATAGGATTATTTTATTTTGAAAAAAATGACTTATTTTCGAAAAATTCAATTTATTACTCAATTGGTTTAAGTAACAACCGAATTTTATGAAATTTACAAAGTCATCACTTAATTTTTAAAGTAAAAGTAAGAAAACTGATTAATTTTAAAATCTAACAAAGAAAGTTTTAAAATTTTAGAAAAAAAATTCGAGATTCAATTTCTATTTTCGAGAAAGAATTAATCACTCGAAAATAGCCGCTTAAGTGCAATTGACCGACGATTAGGAAACATTTGACTAATTTTAAAAAAAATTAATTTAAAAGGGCTAACTTTAAAAAATCTAGGGGGCATATTTGAAAGAGATTTCCTAAAAAATTTAAAATCTAACCAAATTCGTTCAAATTTAGCAACTTAAAAGGTTTGAATTAATTTACTAGAATTCCAAATCAACTAGAATGACTAAAAAAAGTAATTTTCTAAAAATAACTTGAACATTAAAATCACGAAATCACTAAAAAATAACATAAATAGCCAACTTGAGAAAATCAATTAGATTAACCCATTAATTACAAATAAAGAGTTAAAGTCAAAACAACAAGAATCACAAATTGATACAAATAAAATAATGAAAATAAATACTCCCTCCGTTCACAATTAGATGTCAAATTTTGACATGACACACCTATTAAGAAAACAATGATTAATGTAGCAAGATTACCACTTTACCCCTATTAATTAGGTAAATAAATTAGGAGTAAAAGGCTTTAGGGGTCTAATTTGGAAAATAAATTAGGGGTAGAATAGGCAAAAACAATTTGTCTTATCTTGAATTCTAAAAATTGACAAGTGAAAATGAAAACCAAATTAGAAAATTTTTAACATCTAATTGTGAACGGAGGGAGTACATAAGTAAATAAATAAATAAAAAATTAACTATTTGGGCTTGACAGGCCCAAATTAAAACCTGTCCTAATCCTTCTAAAGATTGGGTTTGTCCGGCCCACTCAAAATCTGTTGTTGCCCTTGTGATACACTTAGTGTATAATTTGTGTATATCAATATATATATATACACTGAATTTCAGCTTCCGGAACCTGTGTAATATTCCTTTAACCCGCCCGGCAACCTCCCAAATCCGAGAACATGCAAACAAGGGAAGTGGAGTCCATTTTGGACTCCGAAATATTCACATGCAATAAAAGAGGGGAAAAGGAATTAAAGTCAATCAATGACAATACCTAATCAATTAGCTACTAATTGCTAGAAATCAAAAGAATAACAGTTTCTTTAATACATGTTAATAACAAACATCCAGACATAATGGGAGCAAAACAAATTAATAAGTCCTATCTTCTCTTTACCGCAAGCTCTATTAAACTATTTATAGCAAACTACAGCATGCTTGAATTAGATTTAGCATTCGAAGAGACTTTAAAGCAAAATCACAACTGTTATAATAGACTAAACATGATTAGCTAACAGAAACAAGAGTCACACAACATGTTTTGATCTAAACTCGATAGGGCATCAATAAACTGGATTAAAACATGACAGAGAAGTCAAGAACTTAGGAACAATACATGTTATTTTGGAATTTTAAGCCCAAAACGAAGTAAAACAGGCTGCCAGGAAGAGACTACAACAGAAAATGAGAAACCAACATGGAAGTAAGATTTTAGAGCTCAAACGCAACTTGATGAATCCGAAAAACACCATAACAGTAAAGAACAATAATAATAATAATAAAAATAGATCAGACACGACACAATCATTAGGGAAAACAAACATGAACAGGAGAATTTGACGAAGGAAGAAGAGAAGCAACGAGACCTAAACTTAATCAATTTATGAACTTATACGTTGTTTTCATCAAAGAGAATGCATTGGAAATTGAATGTGAGGCAGAGACAGTAATGAGAACGAGAATTTCCAACAAAACAGTCATGGGTTTGACATCATTTTTTAGTAGAAGACCTTAAACTCACATTAAGAAATTGAACCTTTTAAAGCAAGAAATGGCACAACAGATCGTTTGAGACCTTGCAACTTCGTTATCGAGAAGACTTAAGCACATACACAAATCAAAATCGACATTTAATAAACCAAACACTAAATCAAATACTACACTTAAACGCAAACTGTTTTTAAGGAGAAAAACCTTAGATGAATGACTACGAACCAGAATTAAACTTTTAGACAGAGATTCAACATGTCTAACAAACTGAGTTCAAACAGAAAAAGAGATATCACAGATACATAGTTTTAAAGACAGCTAATCTGGAAAACAAAGTTTGAAACCAACTAGACGCAGCAGAAGTTAAACATGAACATGAAACCAACATTGAACAGGGCCCTTACAACCTGAAAAACGTAATTCTATGACTCCGAAAGCGTTTTAACAGTGGATAGCAACAACAATGAAGTAGTAAATTAGTTAACAGACGAGTCGAGATAACATAGTGAATCAGGAAGGCAACACAGAAAGCATAGGTTACATATCATCTAAAAAATAAGTAAAGAAACATCTCATGAACTGTGCCGTTTGAAATTCGAGCTGAAGCATCACATAATACAAAATAACAGAAGAGAAGAAGAAATCAACCACTAAACTTCACAGATTAAACCAAACGACAACCATTAATCCCAAAACTTCAACCAGACACTAGACTATAACAGAAATCAGGGAAGAGCTAAATAAATACATTTGGTTGCAGCTTTCACCAACTAAACAGAACAAATCTTGCTCAACGAACTAGTTCACACAAAAACACACAGCTACTTCATTATCCAAAAAAACAACTAGAGAACAAAACGAAAAGAAAAGATGGTACCTTTTTTGGTGCACCAAACCGGGACTCCGGCGAGTTCAAAGATGAGCTTTCACCACAAACGAACCTCACACGAAAAGCTCAAGGCAATCCCCGAATAATCGTCCGTGAAATCCTCTTCTAAAAGACTGAAAACTCTTACTAATTTTCGTCAAAGAACAGACTAGAACTTTAATAGTATTTTCAGTATTTTTGGGAGTGAAAAGCAGCTGAATTCCTAACCCTCTTCTCTGAAATAGAGAGGGGTTTATATAGGGGTCGATTTAGGGTTAGAAAGGGGGGAACGGAGGGTGAAAATGAGATTCTAGGGTTGGAAATTCGAATTCGAATTTCAAAATTCGGATAAGGGAATCCAAATCCGTTGAGAGAAAGCCAACAAATTTTAATCTTGGCCGTTGATTTCGAGGGATGCGAGCGGGATAGGGAGAGATTAAGTCGCGTGTTGAGATTCGTCTCAGCGGAACTGTACGGGAGAAAAGAGAGGAGGCCACGCATAGGGGACAAGGGGATAAGGTTGTTAGGGAGAGGATTTGAGGGAGATTCGACCGTTCGTCGCGAAGAAGGCGAAGGAGATGGAGTGTCTGTGAGCGTGAGGGTGGTGAGGTGCCTCTGGTGAGGGAAAGAGGAAGATTTGGGGGCGCGTGGGAGAGTGAGGGAGTATGTATGCATCTGAGTGTGTGTATGTTGTGAAGATAAGGGGGAACGGGCCGAGTCTGGGGAAAGTTTGGGCCAAATTTGGTTAAATATTGGGCTGGGGCAGGGAATATATGTGGGCTGAAGCTGAGGAAGGGTGTAATCTGAAAAGAAAAAAGAGAGTGGGCCGGATTGGGTCTGGAATTGGTCAAAATTGCCCAAAAGGAGGCTGAAAATATTCGAAGGGGTAGGAAAATTGAAATTTAAGAGCTGGCCAATTCAAATTGCGAATAAAATCATTTAAAATAAATTGATCACGAGACGAAATTCTACAAATTAATTAAGGAGCTTTTTAACAACTTAAAACAATTAATCTAACTTCGAAGTGGTTAATTCTAAAAGTAATTAAACTAAAAATAACAAAAACTCTTATTAAGAACTTGATGAAAAATTGGGAATGTGACATAAAATTAAAATACGCAACATTTGAAATTAAAATGTATAATATAGAGTATATAACATAATTAGGAATTAAAATATTTAAACTCCAAAAATCATTAAAAAATATTTCTTGTGTTTTCGAAAGCTAATTATTCCAAGTTGTTTAAAATTGAAAGCTCAATATTTAATTCGTATTGTGGAGGGTAAAAATTGAGTGTCAACAGATTATATTGAAAGATTTATAAAACTACGATAACTACATAACAATACAAACCACATATAAAAATCTATGGAAATACAATAACTATACCACAATCCAAACTAACTATGAATTACTTTGTATCCCTTCTAAATTCCCAATTAATTTCGATACTAAATTTAACAAAGGAAAACAATACATGAATCTATTTTGAGAGAAAATCATAATGTAACAGCATGACAATAAATAATTTTTTTAAAAAAAGTAATTGAAAATACTTGAAAATAAATTGTTAAGGAATAAATATGCAAGGATTGACTACATATTCTTGTGCCAAAAAATAGAATTGAATCCAACAAATAGAATGTAGAAATTACTGCATATTCCTATGACAAAAATAAATATATAATTTTGATAAATGACAACATACATATTCACCCTAATAAATGGAGTAATTTTTTAATTTTCACCATGACTTAATCAGACTTCAATTTATTTTCCTACCATCAAAATATAATATTTTTCCCCATTCTTTCCCCTTTAATTTATGGAAGAAAATATAAATAAGGAAAACTTTAATAAACAATATACTATTTGATTTGAAGAATTTTATTTTGAGAAAAATAGTGAAGAAGGAATACAATTATTTAAAGGTTTATTTTCTATTAAAAGAATTATGATGTTGCCGTATTTGATTATTTTATTTACTTGAATATATTTAGGGCAAGTTCAAGACTCCTATTCACTTTCAAGAAGGAATAAAAAAAATTAAGGAAGTATTTTATTTTCAATTAAAAGAAAAAATTAAATTACATAAATTAAATAAAGAGAGAAAACAAATAGTGAAAAGACAATTTTGTCTAAAGCAAAATATTTTAATGGAGGGCAAACAATTCAAACAACATTTTTAAGCCTTCACACAAATATAGTATAGATTAGTCTTGTTGTACGCGTTTTGAGCATGATCAAAATGTATACCTCGTTTGATAACAAATATTATAGAAAAAAATTAAATTTAATTATGAACTTATAAAAAAATTAAAAAAATTCACTAATTTTGATAAATTATTTATTTATAAACGTCCTATATATAGAGATTCTATCACTAATTAAAACCCATGATAAATTAAAAAAATTCTTAGCGACTATAGGTCATTTTCTTGATTCAAATAATGAAGAAGTAAAAGTCTATCAAATAAAGAAGATTTAAGAGTATTTTCATGGCTAGAAGTCCTTATTTCATCACTTATTTTCATATATTTTAAAAGTCAATATTATAAATATAATTAAATAATAGTTTAATAAAAAAATAGTGAAAAAACAATTTTATCTAAAGAGGAGTTAAAGGACAAAAAATTCAAACAACATTTCTAATGGCGATCACACTTTTAATACAGTATAGATAGATATAGATAAACATCAGAGGAACAATACTTTAAATATAAAATAGTGGGCCCACTACATTATTGTAAACTCACCTCTTCAACCTATATACCAAAAAATAAATAAAAAATATTGACCTTACACTAAATGCAATATTTGTTAAATAATATGACAATGAATGTGATTATATTGATGCAATCATTAAATTTCAATATGTTTTAAATGCATAAATATGATGAATTTAATTATAGCGTATTTATGTTAATATTGATAGTTTATTGTATAAAGGTACAAATATAAGTAGAATGCCACAAATTAACGTCAGCCACTAATTAATATACTAATATATTGTTCTTCAAACATTCCTATTGTAAGAAATAAACAAAAATTGGCTCGATTAAAATAATCTCGAATATAAGAGAAAATACATGACCGTTATATATAATTTACAAACTTAGTTAGAGTTGTATTTCATTTAGCGTCTCTTACAATTCAATTCTTAAATCAACACCACTCACTTCCAACTTCCAAACATCCCCATATAGTAAACAAAGTTATCAACCAACATATATATAATTAAGGCAAAATTTGATATTAACCCTGACTAGATGTATATATTAATCCTAATTGTATGTATATGACATATACAATGAAAGGAGTGGGGTGAAAGGAATGGAGTGTGGGAATCAATCAGTTTGAATCTTATGGTTACACCGTGAAAACATATATTTTGTAGGTTTAGAAATCTACTTGTAGGTTTAAAAGTTTTTTCTACCTTATGAATAATATTCAATAACATATATTTATAATTCTATTATTTTAATTTTAAAAAGAAGAAAGGGAAAAAGTTGGAAACTACAAAAAATTCAGCCATTGCAAAAAAATAAGATAAATTTTTAATAATTTTTAAACTCCTATAAATTAGATTCATGTATAGTTCAAATAAAGAATGATCCAATAAGTAAATTTTTAGATGACATATTTTTAAAAAAAAAGAAAAGAAAAGAAGGTACATGCTATTATCACACATCTATGAGAAGAAGAATACTTTGGTCAAAATTTAAGCAAATAAAAAAAAATAGAAGCAAATTTACCTGCTATTTGTAATATCAATTTCATTATGGACAATCTCGTTGTGTTTCTGCAGCTTCCCTTCAAGACAATGTACAAATTTAGTCAGGATCCTATGCTATCGTAAAAAAATATCAAATGAATATTAAATCATCATTGACAACATTAACCCCAAAAAAGATTAATATTATGAAGAGAAACTTGAGAATATTAGACAAAAATTGAGAATGCACATACAAAAAAGTAATTCAACAAAAAAAAAGTTAATTAAAAAAAAAACTTCTCATAGAAAAAGAGCAATAATTGATTTCTCCTACCCGCTGTCCCCCCTGTTTGGCTCTTCCTCTAAGAGTTTGTTGTGTAACAAGCGCATAATGTTCACTGGAACACCCATGGATTTTATCATTAACTTGATGAATTAATTTCAAAATATAAGGCTTTCTTATCATAACGGGTTGTTCAAAAAGATTCCCTGTCCTTCCATCAAATATTCTGCTTTTTCCTGGATATTCGAGTTCAAATACCCATGGATTCGTTATTTGCTTGCTGGCTTCATATAATTCAGAAAACACTAGTTTTCTCGAAGCTTCTTGTTCATATCTCTCATCAAAAGGAACGAGAATCTCTATATATACATAATAGTGTGATATAATATCACCTTAAAATAAAAAATCTATAAAAAAAGGAGTAAAACATATGGCAGCCAAAAAACAAAAGAAATTATATAATTATCATCGACAAAATATTTTAATGAAGAATAAAAAGTTCAAATAACATTTTTAATGATGTCATGCTTTTAATATAATATAAAACAATAATTAATATGATTTTTTTGGTTTATGGACGATAAACATGAAGTAATTTTGTGTGTGGTATGAAGTACGTTTACCTAAAAGACAAGTGAACACACGAATGCCCTCCCTTCTCGTCCCTTCCATCGCGCCTCCAAGAAAATAAAATGGAGGCTTCTCTTTGTTAAGCTAATTCGCAGCTTTTTGGACGTCTACTTCACTTGGGCACTATACAAATCGCAGTTGTTAGTAAATAACACTCTTTTAAGTTTTTTCCTTCTTCTGTTTCTTGCAATCGTTGTTTTTTTCCTGCAATTGTTACTCTGTGATGAAATCTTGCTTTGCAGTTGTATGCTTTTTACAGTGAAATAATATGAGAGTTATAGCTTGGTGAATTATTACTAGGGTTTAAGAGTTTGCCCTTTTTCCAAAAGATCTAAAAAGAATCTCTTCAGCATATGCGGTTATACAATGTTCTTGTTGATCTGCGTTTTTTAGCTGCTGCGAATTTATTGGGGTTTAGGGTTTGACCTTTAGAGTTGATGTCTTTCTTCAGTATTCTGTTCATGATAGTTTCCAGATTCGTTTGTTTGCAGTGGTTTAGTTTTAGGGTGTTGTTTGGTTGAAGTAAAATGTTTGAGTTTTGGGCTCGGAGGAGTAGGTTCATCTTAGTCCTTCAAGTATAAGCTGGATATTTTTAATCCCTTAACTTTGCTAAAGTTAAGCACTTTTGGCCTCTTCAACATAATTAATTTTAAAAGCTAATGGTATGGACAATTTTTCTAATGGTAAGAATTTCAATTGATAGTGCTATCTCTTTCTTGACTGATGCACATTTTATTTCTTCTTGAATTCTTCATTTTTTAGGACTGATATAGTAGAGAAGTAGATATTTATAGTAGAGTAGAAAATATACTAAAGAATGAGAAACGAAATCAACATATAGTGAAAAACCACTTTTTCTTTTAGTTTAATAAAAACCCAGATGGCGTTTCTTGCTAAAATATTACCTTAATTGGGTGTTTCACTATCATGAGATTTAGTTCTCTTTTTGTTGCAGCCGAACAAAGCTTTTTTTATAGAGAGATTAGGGCTTCTTCTTACTGAGGTGTTTCTCCGCGTGTGAAGTTTGGAGAAAGAAGAATGAGTTTGTCCGATGGGTTCTGTATTTTACAAGTCACGTAGGTATCATATGAGTTTAGCACCATTATTTTTAAACGACATCTGTTAGGAAGATCAGAAGTGCTTCACTTTTAGTGGAGTTAAGGGATTAAATATGCTCAGGGTTATCTTAAGGGACCAAAATGAACCTACTTCCATAGATAAGGGATTTGCGTGAATATGAGAAAGTTGGAAAATATTTACCTATAACAAACTTCTATTATGGGTTAATTAGGGTTGTGCGTGAATTGACCGATAAATTGCACTTAATTCCAATCAACCTGCTCAAGTTGGACGAGTTGGGCAGGAGACACTTATAGGGACTAAAATTGACACCCCTACGGGATACCATGCTCTACTTGCATCCCCCTCATAGTCTTACTTTGGTAGCTTCAAATGGAGGTAGGTAGAGTCTGATTCGAGATTTGGGTAGCCATTGACTCCCCTTGAGATGATTGCTATGACTTCTGCTCCAATCTTCTGTCTGTGCATGCAAAACATTTCACATGTTCCTGTGGCTTCCCTGTCATCCTCTACCAGCTCCCTCTGTGAGACCTATGACTAAGAATTCCACATTTGTGAGGATAATTATATTATTTGATCTACAATCTAAGACTTTTTGATGAATTTCTTATGTTCAGATATATTCTAACTTGTAATGATATTTCAACATCATTAGGGCCTGAGGAGCAGGATGAGTAAGAAGAAGAATCCTCTTGTATTCTTAGATGTATCAATTGATGGAAATCCCGCAGAAAAAATTGTTATTGAGGTAATATATGACTAAATCTTACCAACCTTCATGGATCTCTTCCTCTTTCTGGATATGTTTCCTTTTTCTTCCATATGAGATCATGTCTTGAAATTGTTTTTGATATGTCCAATGTTCCAATTAGCGTTATTTTTTTGGAAATGCACAGCTCTTTGCAGATACTGTCCCAAGGACTGCAGAAAATTTCCGGTCGCTCTGCACAGGTATATTGGTCAAAACTTTATTTTCTTTGTTGCTAAATGGGTACTTTGTTTGAGCCTTGAGGCTCCCGTAACACACACACACACAAAAAAAAAAGAAGAAGAAAAATTAAGAACAAGGTAAGGACAAACTTTGTCATTCTTCTAATCTGATAGGAATTGAGCAAAGGTTCTAGATGTGTGTGTTAGTGAAATAAGCTGTGCGTCATTGTGAGGGGCCTTGAGGAAAATCTTCTGTAGGCCAGTGAATCCCATCACTATGCTGCACTGGAATTGTAAGACTATCCATTGTTTTATGGAATCCCGAGGACTTAATGAAAATCATAACTTCCCTGCCATAACGTAGGTCTAGCAACACCATTCAAAATACTGCTCCAAAAAATTGGAGACTGTCTAGTGCTCCGTGAATTCCCGTTCTAGTCAATCAAAGTATGATTTGTGGATTCAACATTGAACTAGATTTACCTGCCTTTTCACCCCAGAGAATTTCCCTGTGCTACCAAGTTTTATGCAGACTAAGGATCCACTCAGCAATCTTTTTGATAATATATGTGAACAAATAATAGCTATAGTCCAACCATTTTGTGGAATTTTAAGGGTGGAATTTGTATTTTTTGGATTAAGTTATTTCATTGTCCCTTTTTTCCCTGATGGATAGATAAAACTCTGCTGATTAAGTAATATAATGTTACTTGGGGTCAATGGAATTGTGTTGATTGATGAGGAAATTAGAGCTGTGATGCTGCTTGTTAGAGTGTCTCCCATTGGTTAACGGAATGTGTTATTGCCTCTGTCTTGAATCCTCAATCATGAGCTGATCTTTGGGATTGAGTTAGGCCCAGTGTTTATTTCTTTTAACATGGCCTCAGTGTGAGACCTATTCATGTGGCTTGTTTTATAATGGTGGATCCCGCATGTTATGTTCCATATGACAGTTATCCAAGCAGAAAAATACAAGAACAGAGAGGTTTGGCTCTGATACTATGAGAAAATAGACCACAGGCCTAGCTCAACCTCTCTAATTGTTCAAATCTGGGTGTGTGGGCGCATCGGTATCTCACATTGCTCAAGGGAATAAGTTGTCTTCTTATATGGTCTTAAATAAGTTTTTGGAAGGATAAATGGCTTAACAACACAGCACTCATAGGAAATGGATAGTTTGATGGATTTGTTTGCATAATTGGAGAGTTGCACATATACAGAGACATTCTAGATACCATGTGTTGGGGCAGTGAGGGTATATTCACAGTCAAGGACTGTTACAAGCAGATATGCAAACAAAATCAGGTGTTGGATTCTTTGCCATGGAAATTGATTTGCAGGACCAAACTACCTATTAAGGTCATATGCTTCGACTGGATTGCCTTATATGAATCTTGTCTAACACTAGACAACCTTAACAGGAAAGGACTTCTGCTGGTTAATAGATGTTACCCATGTAACAAGGATCTGGAATCTGTTATCATTTGTTTCTACGCTGTCCAGTAGCTACTGTTGTTTGGAACATGTTTTGCACCCTTTTTGGCCTGAGTTGGGTTATGCCAATGAACATGAGACAGGCACATTTGAGTTGGAGTTTATGGAAAGTTGATAAGGCCATCAAGAAAATCTGATTGATGATTCCTACTACTATCTTTTGGAGTTTGTGGACAGAGAGGAACAAGAGATGTTTTGATGGCATTTCAACTCTAATTCACTCTCTTAAAGCTGTACGCTTACCCCAGCCCTTAGTGCTGAATATTTTCTAGACTTTGTTAGCACCCTATTTTTAGATGAACACTTTGTATAGGGGCTGAACTGAACTAAATACTCCTTTTTGTCATTCTGTTACTTGTAACTTTGCATCTCGGTGATGCTTTTTATGGACATATTACTTCATCAAAAATAAAAAAAGGGCTTAAATAAACCTCATGTAAATTTAGTTATTGGGGTTGAGTTAGGCTTATTGGTCATTTTTGTAACACTGCTATTTTATTATATTTTGTGACGAGGGAAAAGGTTGGTTTTAAAATTTGAATATTTTCTTTTTTCATGTGTGCACAGAATCATTAAGAAATCACATATTCCTGTATAACAATGGATCGTTGTGCATGGGTCTTTTGATTGTTCTCATTGTTTTCATTTCCTATATTAATGTTATTTCCCTTTGATTGGCTTTCAATGCTTGCACTATTTCACGAGCATAATTGGTTGATCTTATGAGTTGTGATTTCTATGATATGTTATGTTTTGAAGGTGAGAAGGGAGTTGGAGTATCTACTGGGAAACCTCTGCACTACAAAGGATGCTTATTTCACCGTGTAATAAAAGGGTTTATGGCACAAGTATGTTCTCTCTCTTTGATATTTGTATTCTTTGTCCTTTGAGAATAAACAATGTAGGAATTGATGTACCTTAATAACTATTTTACCTAAGCTTGGGTCTCATAGGAAGAGCAATTGTATCCTCCAGCTTGATATGTTATTCTGTAATTTGGGTTCGAAGTTCACAAGTTCTCTTTTTTCCTGCATCAGCAAAATTATACTGTTTAAGGGTCGTTTGGTTGGGAACATGTTATCCCGGGATAATTAATCCCAAGAGAAGTTATCCTGGGATAAGTTATTCCACCATGTATATGGGATAAGTAAAAAATGGTGGGATAAATAATCTAAGGACTACTAATACCTTCAACCAAACATGGGATAAAAGAATTCTACATTTTATCCTGGGATTATTATATCTTATTCCTCGCACCAAATGACTCCTTAAATCAGAAAGCCCCATCTTACCGTCCCTCCAATATCATGAGTGAATTCTTTCTGTGAGCTTCTCTCCTAAGGTATGGGATTAAGAAGTGGCTGCTTTACAGATTTTATGGATTTCTTGTGAAGCACTGTAGATCTATATCTGTTGTACTTGTCATTTATTTCAAATGAGAAATTAGTTGTGTAGGGGTGAATATCAGCCGATCCACTTCATGAGCTAGTTTGGGCTTGGCTTGACGACTATAATTGTCATTTAATTTAAAAATAAAGCTTTTTTGCCTTTATTTTTTTTTCACAATCTACATGGGGCTTCTAGATTTTCCCATTTAGTTAATATGTTGGGGATTTATCATCAGTCCCATGACCTCTTTCTTCTTTCTACAGGGTGGCGATTTCTCCAAAGGGAATGGTATGCTTTTTCTCCTTCTGGGCCCTGAACTGTCAATTGGTGCAGAGGATCTTTAACTTCCAACTTCTTGCCCAGACAAGTAAGGCACGGAATTTTAATGTTTTGCAGGCACTGGTGGAGAGAGTATATATGGAGGGAAATTTCCAGGTAGATAAATACATATACGTTTTTAGTGTTGGATAAGTGGTAATATGATTGATGCTGATGGTAATTTTTTTCTCCATTAGATGAAAACTTTGAAGTTGAACACACTGAGGCTGGTCTTCTCTCGATGGCAAATAGTGGTCCTAATACAAATGGATCCCAGTTCTTCATTACATTTAAGAGAACTCCCCATCTTGACGGGTATTTATCTGATTTATGAGTGCACAGTAGTTTCAACCATGTTTCTTGTACTCCAAATCCTCTACTAGGAGAAGAAATGACTTTGGTTATAACAGTTCACCAATACCTAATTCTTATCATGAAGCATTTCATTTCTGTTGCAGGAAGCATGTTGTATTTGGAAAAGTTGTAAAGGGAATGGATTTTGTGAGGAAAATTGAACAGCTGGGAACGGACAGCGGGAAGCCATCCGGGCTTGTGAAAATTGTGGATTGTGGCGAAATGTCTGAGAAGAAAAGTAATGTGACACCCAAAGCAGAGAAAGGTGATTCTCTCTCTAAGACTAAAGATGTTTCTACTCTGCTGCAGTGTCACTGCCTCATCTATTTTAAGAGATTGTTGTGTGGTCTTGTTTCTGTTGTTCATTCATATATTTTTGCCTCGTCTCCAGGGAAAAATAAAAAGTCCACGAGAGCTCTTTCCTCTGATGATGATTCAGACAGTCAAGAAAAGGGAAAACGCAAATCATCCTCCAATAGAAAGAAAAAGAAAAAGAGGAGATACTCTTCATCTGATTCTTACAGTTCTGAGACAGATACTGATTCCTCTTCAGACTCTGACTCAGATTCTAAGCTGGACTCCTATTCTTCTAGTTCTTCAGGTGATGGAAGGCGTAAGAAGAGGAAGAGGTCTACTAAGAAAGAAAGGAGTCGACATGGGAAGAAAAAAGACAGAAAGAGGACGAGGAGAAAAGTTCATCAAAATAAAAGATCGAGACGCAAGTGGTATCATTTATTGTCGTCCCTGATCTGTGTTGTTAAGCTGTACTTGGTTGCTGGTTCAGTATATTTATTTTGTTCTCATTGCGTTTAGGAGCTCTGAGAGTTCTAGTGGCACAGACAGTCGGAGTATGAGCAGCAGCAGCAGCAGCAGTGATAGCTCTGATGATGAAAATGGCAGGCGCAGTAATACTGCACGAACAGGTCACTTCTAATTTATTCATGGAGGTAGAAAATCATGAATTATAAGAAGATTTACCAATTTATTGTTAATCTTATGTTACAGGTTTGGGGAAAAAATCATCAACCCCCCTCAAAGGACAAGCTGTTTTAAAGCAGCAACAGAAACTTGAAGAGGGTGAAATATCTAATAATGGTAAGCTTCCAAATAATGGTCGTGGTGGAGATGTACAAACTGACAGGACTCTTGCCACAAATCATCAGTCTGATAATTCGAGCAGATCCAGGTTCCTTCCTTGGCTTTACTGAATGCTTTATGATGTGGCTGCTCATATTAGTTGCGTTACAAGGGGATTCTTTCTCTTTGCATGATAAACAGGAGCGCGACACCAAGTCCTAAGGGGAAAGCAAGACCCAGCCGCAGGAGTAGTCGTAGTATGAGCCCGGAAAAAGTTCCTGAAAGACTTGGTCAAAATGGTGGAACTCTTCAAATTGAATCAAAGGAGAGAAGTTTTTCAAAGAGTCCTTCACCAAAAGCTACTCAGCCATCTCGCTCTAGTCCTGGCAGGGATTTATCTGGAAACCGTTCTCCAGATGGAACTTCAAAACGAGTACGAAAAGGCCGTGGCTTCACTGATCGTTATTCATTTGCAAGACGCTATCGCACCCCATCTCCTCAGCGTTCATCTTACAGGCCTTATTATCAGGGTGGGAGAAGTTTTCAGGGGAATCGTGATAGGTAAATCGAGTTCAAAAGTGAATGTCTGAGAGGGCAAGCCTGTTATGCTAAAATACATTGTTATCTTTTTAGGTACTCAAGCTATAGAAGCTATTCTGGTCGCTCTCCACCAGGACGGTACAGACGGTTACCAAGAGGCAGAAGTCCACCCAGGTTTTCCTCTTGAGTTCCTCCCTATGGTCTCTTTGTTCTGAATGTCTTTTCATACATCCGAACATTTCAGCGCTTTGATTTATTCTGTCTTATGATATCTGAGTTTTTGGTCGACTCTTTTGTTCCTTTTAGGGATTATAAGCATGTAAAAATGATCTCACATCATTTAACCCCCTTTTCGTTTTCTTTGTTCATTAGATACCGGCGCAGAAGTCGAAGTAGGAGTGTTTCTCACAGCCCTAGGCGTGAGAGTCATCGAAGTAGGAGCCCTTCACGAAGTCCTTCCCCTAGAGAAAAGCGGCAGACAATCAGCGACAGATTGAAGTCACGTCTTGGGCCTCGCGTGGTAGATCAGCGTTCTCCTCCCACTAGGAGGTCAGCCTCAAGATCTAGAAGCCGTGACTCTACGACTCCTCGATCCCCTGCTGCTGCTCCAAGGAAGCACGGTAGGAAAGTAGGATCTGCATCACCTAAGAGTTCGAGATCAACCTCCCCAGCTCGACAGAGAGGTCTAGTTTCCTATGAGGATCTCAGTCCCACCGGGATAAACTAATCTGTGCACCCCTCAAGCTCATATATGAGTGACTAAATTTGCAAAAAACTTATGGCCTAAATTTAAACTTTGTTTCGTCTGAGTTGCTTAGCTGGGATTGTCAACTTAATTTTATCATTTTGTGTTTTAGTAAACGAGCAGTTCGACATTGATTTTATCAGAAACTTATTTTTGATAGTACAAGAGTAAAATGACTTTTTTCCAATCTTAATAATCACATTGATAACAGTTGCTCACTGTAATAATTCATCTCCTACTAGACAGTGGCCAATATATAAGATAGCCAGATATTTGAAGCAAGAGCTAGGATAGCAATGTGATTATTACATAGGTGTATCTCGGATTTTTAGAAGATGGGTGTTGTATAATTGAGTATTGCTAGTTTTAATATACATATGTGGTTTAATTGTATGAGAATTTTATGATAGATTTGAAAATGTTGAAAGATTAAAGTAATTTTTTTTTTAAAAGTTAGTTAAAACGCCAAAAGAGCTACCAATGACTAGGTGTTGTGCAATTTTAGAAAGAGAAAAAACACAATCTCTAATCTCATTTAGTATTGACACAGAATCATCATCTTCGTCGTATGTGAAGCAATCTTATTTGGATGAGGAGAGATTGGTAGATGGTAGAGAAGAAGCAACAAAGAGAAAGCTTCAGATTTCAGATAAGAGAAATGCTTCTTTGATGAAGTCTAAGTATTTGTCTAAAGATAACGTGGAAGAATCAAGGCCTTTGATCAAAGATAAAGAAATGAAATCACGGCCATCTGATCAGAGGCCAACTGTACAGAGAAAGGAAGCTTTCAAGAAGCTCAGCTCACGTGACAAGCATGTGGGGGAATAAGTTTGTTATTTCCACCATACAATGTACAAATAAAAGAATGACAAATAGGTTTCCTTCCAGCATGTGGGTGAGTGCATCCTTACTGCTACATTCCTGATAAATAGGTTTCCTTCCAGTGTTCTTCAAGGGAAGACATCTTATCAAGTCCTCTTTGGCAAAGCACCCAATTATGTGGAACTCAGGAGTTTTGGATGCTTATGCTACTCTAATACTTTATCTCAACATAGGACAAAGTTTGATCCAAGAGCAACAACTTTATGTTTTTCTTGGATATCCCCAGGGGCAGAAAGGATATAAGCTTTTGGATGTTGATTCCAATAAAGTGTTTGTCTCTAGAGACATTCATTTTCATGAACATATCTTCCTTTTTGCCTCCAAACAACACTCTCACAACAGTCCTTTCCCCACTCACACAACTCTCTCTTTTACCAATCCTCTATTTTACGATGATGATGCTTGTGCACAACCTCTATCACACACTTCTTCCTCAACTAATACCGATCCTCAATCATCGACAACTCCAATTTCAATTCCTACAGAACTAACTTCATCGAATCCCTCTATTTCACCTACCAATTCTAATCCTTTACCAACTACTCCAACAAGGAAATCAAGAAAGGTACCTTAGAAACCTACATATCTTGCTGATTACATATGTAATTCTGTTGTCCTTACTGATGTCACTACCTCTTGCTTCATTCATCATTATAGTCCTTTGGTTCCTATCTCTTTCTAATCAACAGATGTTTCACTCTATATCTAACATTATAGAGCCTAACAGTTATGCACAGGCTTCTCAACATTCAGGTTGGAATGATGCAATAAAACAGGAACTGGAGACATTGAAGTTGAATCACACCTAGGATTGTTGTTCAACTTCCTCCCGGAAATAAAGCTTTACCTTGTAAATAGGTGTACAAGGTAAAACAAAGGTCAGATGGATCAATTGAACGGCTAAAAGCTAGACTAGTGGTGAAGGGGGACATCTAACAAGAAGGTGTGGATTACACTGAAACATTTTATCCGGTGGTCAAGATGACCACCATCAGATGTTTACTTACAATTGCTGCAAAAAAGGGTTGGTCAGTCAATTAGTTCGATGTGTCTAGTGCCTTTCTACATGGGGATTTGCAGGAGGAAGTTTACATGAAGTTTCCTGCAGGTATGCCACCTCCTAATCCCCAATCAGTTTGTTTGTTGAGGAAGTCTCTTTATGGACTTAAACAGGCATCCAGACAATGATATGTCAGATTAGCCGGAGCATTATGTTACAAAGGTTAGACGAGTTCTCTAAATGATTATTCCTTGTTTTATAAGAACTAAGGAGAACTAGCTTCCATCATAGCAGTTTACGTGGATGATATTCTAATTAGTGGGAATGATATTGAGGAAATCACCCAAATTCAATCTTTTTTTCACACCGAGTTCAAAGTGAAGAATCTAGGAGAGATCAATTGTTTTCTAGGCATAGAGATTCTCTGAGAAAAGCATGGGTTCATTGTAAATCAACGCAAGTTCACCTTATATCTTTTGCAAGAATTTGACTGTTCTGGTGCAGAAGTTTTCTCCCCACTTGATCCATATTCCAAATTGCTTGCTGATGAAGGACCTCTTCTTTCCAATCCTACCATTTACAGGTATCTAGTGGGTAAGCTTAATTACTTAACCCACACTAGGCCTGATTTGTGCTTTGCAGTATTGACTCTCAACCAATTTATGCAGCAACCTCGAGAATCTCATTTTTCTGATGCACTTCGAGTTCTACGGTATCTTCGCACTAATCTTGGACAAGGAATTCTTCTTTTACCAAATCCTTCATTTGAGTACTAGCTTTCTGCGATGCTAATTGGGCTTCCTACCGGGATAGTCGTCGTTCCATTAGTGGATATTTTATTACCCTTGGTGGTGCTCCCGTTTCCTGAAAATCAAAGAAACAAGCATCCATATCATTATCTTCTGATGAGGCAGAATACCGATCTACGAGAAGGGTAACTACTGAAATTACCTGGATGGTTTGTCTTCTTGAAGATCTATCGACTCCACCAACCTTGCCCATCCCTGTCCACTCCGACAGTCAGACAACTATTCACATTGCAAAGAACTCGATCTTTCACGAAAGAACAAAACATGTTGAATTGGACTGCCACTTTGTAAGACAACAGTTTGTTTCTGGTTTAATCTCACTCTCTTTTGTTCCCTCCAAACAACAACTTGCTAATATTTTCACGAAACCTTTATCCGATGATTCCCATCGTTTTCTGCTGAACAAATTGGGGGTTTCCCCATCACCCTCCAATTTGAGGAGGGATATTGATACAAAATCATCATCTTCCTCGTATGTGAAGCAGTCTTATTCGGATGAGGAGAGATTGGTAGATGGTAGAGAAGAAGCAACAAAGAGAAAGCTTTAGATTTTAGACAAGAGAAATGCTTCTTTGATGAAGTCTAAGTATCTGTCTAAAGATAACGTGGAAGAATCAAGGCCTTTGATCAAAGATAAAGAAATGAAATCATGGCCATCCAATCAGAGGTCAGCTGTACAGAGAAAGGAAGCTTCCAAGAAGCTCAGCTCACGTGACAAGCATGTGGGGAATGAGTTTGTTATTTCCAGCATACAATGTACAAATAAAAGAATGACTAGTGTATAGTTTTTTTATTTTATTATTTTATTTTGATGTAGTAAATACTAGTACGAATACCAAGTTTTGGATCCAATCATCATTGCATCATATGATAGTGAATTCACATATCTATATTTAAATATTTTTTAAAATATATAGTACTACTATATATAATGTGGAAAGGGAAGGGCAGATTCATGTGAAACCAGAGGAAACACAACCCTCCCTTCCCACCCCTCCCATACCACCACCCAAATATGCCCTGATTATTAATGTTGGATAAATGATTGCTAAGTAAATGTTCCACCCCATGAATATTTAGTTTATTGCATTACTATTACTATTAATCTATTACTACGTATTGATAAAGCAAGTGAGGAGCTTCTGGTCGTTTTTTATGCTTTTAATTTTATAATGATTCATGAATATAATTTTTTCACATGTCACAAATAATTTTTCCATATTGAACATTAATCTTTTTCACAAAATTTTAAATATATATTTTTAGAAATATGAATTTATGGATCAAGTTTTAAATTTAAAAATGAAATTTGGATAACTCAGATCTAATAAGAAATTGTTGTAAAGAAACTTCTGAGAATGGTAGAATGAAAAATAAAAATAAGACATTAGCAATGAGTAATAGCTTTTAGAAGTAGATTAATACAAACTTTTCATAAGATAATGATTAATGATAATGCATTTATGTTATTGTTTTAATGAACATTATCAACGATAGCTTAAAATAATTTACACACCTTTTCCATAATTCAATTTTTACTTTTTTTTAACATATTAAAGTAAGATTGAAATCATTAAAAGCAACAAAAATTGTAGTACAATGTCAAGTTAATTACCTTCTCGAAAGTTCATTAACCATTCTTAAGAATAAAAATTAGAGAAAAGAGCTCAAAGTTTGACTTATACCCCACATTCAAGAGAATAATGCTGCAAATAAATAATTGTAACAACCCCAATTTCCTCGGAGAACAGTCAAGTATTATAATCACTTAACTCAAAGTTATAATCGAAATGAAACTAACAAAGAACTTGCAGAGCAATAATGGAATAATAAAGGATAGATTGAAGAAGATAACTTGAAGAAAGATGAGAAGCTTAGACTCAAGAAAAAGAAAGGAAAGGACTAGACATTTTTCTCAACAATTTGCATAATCGCTCGACAAAGGCACCCCACAAGTCCTGGCAATACAACAGATGAGATAGTCTTAGACATAAAATATATTGGATTAGAACAAGAAATATGGCTATATTAACTGAATTTGAGACCTTTGGGATAATAGAGATTATTATAACATTGACTTGTTTAAATAATGTACCTATCCTCATTAGATCCATACATGAGTACAAATATTTGAGCCCATAAACACCTAGGCAACCTTGAAGAACCATCAGGTCCATTGATGTTAAACATAGCAATTCTAACATCTCTAGCAGAAAAATACTTGAACAATTCACATTGATCTTAATTTCATAGACAATCTGTAACCATGGTTGAACACTTGTGGATTAGCTTTGTTTCTTTGTCCTCCTTTATTCCCCATGAACCATCCAACTTCTTGCAAAAGAGTTTGACCTCCTTTGGTGTTTATTTATCTTTTCTTTCACCATACATTTAACTTGTTCTTCCTACAATCCTCTTTTGTTGAATCACGATTCTTATTCTTGAAAATAAACACACTCACATAGAGATGATCTAATATGCACTTCTACTAACAATCTAGCAAAACTTGAATCTATCTTCTTTTTTGTGTGTGTTTAATTTTGCCAAGCCCCTTGAGGCTCTAGTATTTGATTTCCCTCCATGAATTCTATATCCAGGGTCCAACTTTCACAATTAAAGATTTGTCATCAAAATGGTATATGAGGCATATCATGTGCTAGAGAGCTTTTTAATAGATAAAAAATATATTTTGTGGGTCCATGTCTTTATAAGTTTTTCTCTTCTCTTCTTTCTCCTCCGCTTTCATCTTTCATTTATTTATTCGCCTAACATAGAGTATTTTACATTTTTAAATTTATTTAAATATTTTTCTTTGCACAAATTTACAATAACACAATAGCAAAATGAATGTACAGTACTACCAATTATTAACTCGTTATTTTTTTTCTCTCTAACGTAATTCTTCAATTCTCCTTTTATGTAGTTTATTTTTCTTACTTTTTTGATAGTTTTTAATGTTATTTGTCAAAAATCAAGATAAATAATAGTCATACAACAATAACATAGCCAGTGAAAGTCTACAAGTGGGGTCTGGGGAAGTTAAAATGTACGCAAACCTTATCACTATCTCACAGAGATAGAGAGGTTGTTTTCGAAAAACCTTCGTCTAAAAAATCAAGCCCCATAAGCAGAATATACTAGATATGGAAAAAAGCGAAAAAGAAAAAAAAAAGAATGACTAATAATGAAAAACAAATGATAGTATGTAAATACGATAAAAGTAACAAATATAAGTTGGATAATGACGACACATGATATGAAAACACGACTAATTCTACTAACCTACTATATCACAATGTCATACATCAACCTACCCCTACTAGCCTATTAACTTGCTACCTTAATATGCAACCTTCACTCCTTTCTATCTAAAGTCATATTAATTAAAATTTATTTAAATCGCTACGTACTTAAAAAGAGTTAAATTAAGAAGCATGGTAGTAACCTCAAAAAAATTAACCTTTTAAAGGATAATATAAATAGTTATAAATTCTTCTTGCAAGTGTAAAAAAGATTTGTAAACTTGCAAAAAAAATTTAACGAGTAAATTAGTAAAATTATTATTTTTATTTATAATTTCTTAAAGGACATGAAAAAAAAAGTAGACCACTAATATGAAAAACAAAAAAGATATAAAATTGATTTTTTCTTTTATTCTGGGGATGCAAAATTCATACTCAAAAAGAAATCAATGGAAAGAACATCAATAATTGTGACATAATTACATAAGTTTTGGATTTATTTCATGAAACCCAACAACAAAAAGTATCAATAAACACACATATATATATATTCTCTCCGTCAATTTATACAGACAATTTTTTTGTCCTCAAAATTCAAGCTATTAAATGTATTTTTTCTATTATATAAACTTTTGTGAATGTTTGTCGGTTTTGAATTTCATCAAAATAGTGTCAAAACTTATGTAATTATTTGTTCAGATAACTAATGCTCTTTCCATTATATTTTTTTGTTGGAAAATATTTGATGGATTTAAGTGTTTATGAAATTATGAAGTTGTTGAGAGAAAAACTAGAGGCCAAATTCACTTTATATCCTTTTCGTATTTCATATCATTTGTTCATTTTTTTGTTTTACACATCCTTTAAGAAATTATAAAAAAATAAAAGATAATTGTACTAAACTACTCCTTAAGAATTTTTTTTACAAATCTTGTTTATACTTTCAAGAACTAATTGTTCCGATAAAATGAAAAAATTAATTATATTTTAATTTTATTAATTGATAAATAATGTTAAATAGCTATTTTTAGTGTGTGAATAACTAAAATGGAATAAAACAATATCAAAATGTTAGAAATAACATGAATCGGGCAAGAAAATTTGATCTTATGAATAAAATAAAAGTAAAAAAAATAGCAAAATTTAAAATAATAAACGGTTACGAAAAGAAGTTAAATTAATTGTTAATAAAATAAGTCTATTTATCGAAAGTTTATACAAATATCGATTTCTCTCTCTACTAAAAACCCTAATCTCATCGGCGACAACGTCGTTAACCTTTTCTGACGGTGGCAATGTCCACCAGTGGGGCAGGCCAGATGCCGGAGGGGTCTGACCTGAGAAGTGGTGAACTAGAAAAGCCTAAAAACTTTGCATCATTATTTAAGGAACCATGTCCGGAATTTATGAACCCTATTCCAATGCGTTCGATAACTTATTTGCATGGTGAACCACAAATAGTTTGGGAAGAAGCTGAGGTGATCCAGATGATACATAAGGAAAAGCTCTGGTACGCGGTACTTGGGAAATTTTCATACGGAATGTCGGAGATCAAGGAACTACGAAAGATTATTCCAACACAATGTGAATTGAAGGGTGAATGTAATATTGGTGTGTTAGGAATGCGTCATGTTTTAATTTGTGTATCAACTATGGAGGACTATGTGAAGCTGTTATCAAAACCAATTATATATTTGTTGCATCGACAATGGAATTATCCATGAGAACTTTCAAGTGGGACCCTATGTTCGACCTGGAAGAGGAAACATCTAAAACAGTCGTGTGGATATCGTTTCCATCATTGCCCCCTAATTTCTTTGTGAAAGAAGCAATTTTCTCGTTGACGGTGGTGGTTGGAAAATCTTTACAAGTTGATATGACTACAAAGAATCAGACAAGACCCAGTTGTGCTAGAGTTAAGGTGGAAGTTGACTTATTGGGGGAATTTCTAAAGAGAATCAATATTGGGGTTAAGAAAGCATCAGGAGAAATTGCAGAAAAAATGGATCGACATTTAATATGATTATATGCCTAAATACTGCTCAAATTGCAAGTTTCAGGGACATGATGAACAAGGGTGTTTTGTGTTACATCCAGAGCTATATACAAAGAAAGAGGGGGAGAAGAAAAAGGTGGCGACAAGTAATAATGATCAGGTTGTAAAGGACAAGGACGTAATCGTAGTGAAAGAAAAGGATGGAGATAAGGACAAATTTCAATTTCAGAAAAGCAAAAAATCATATGGGGGTAGACAACAGGATCAAAAGAAACAAACTTGGAATCCAAAGATAGTGGAGTTGAGCAAGATAACTATAGAGAACCAATTTGAGGCCTTGAAGGGTGATAGTGAAGATAATCAAGATTCTAATCCAAATCCCATGAATGATTCAACTAAACAAAGGGTAAAAGATACTTTTAAGGCTCATACACCTCAAAAGGAGACTGTGAAGGGGGATAGAGGAGGGCACACTGGAAGTGTTGAAACTTCCAAGGATATGAATAATATAGAGGCTAACAAGGAAGTTGTTAATGCTACAAAGGACAAGGTTAATACTGATATTATAATGTGGACAACTAAGGTAATAACAGATAAAGATCAAGGAGAGTCGAGTAATAATGTGGAAGTTAGTGAGGGAGATGATCATATAGAGGATATACATGATTTTACACCAACTCAGAAGCATAGATTACAGGAAGATAATGATGATGAAGATCTAGAGCTGAATATACAAAGTGCTGGTAAAGCAGGTGATTTATCCCAAGGCAAATTGCTGATCTTAAAGGTGGATATAGAAGGATTCGAGCTGGGCAGTCATTAATACCATTACAAGTTAAAACAAGGAGGAGAAAAGAAAAGGAGGACAACTCGTCCCAATGATAAAAAACATACTTTTTTGGAACATTTGATCAATCAACTTTCAAAAATCTTTTGAAAGAATTGATCTACATAAAAGACATAGATTCATTTTTATAGCCCTATTGGAGTCCTTTCAGAATCTAGGAGAGGTTCATATTTATGGTAGAAGGCTGGGGATGCAAAATTCATACTCCAATACATTCTCAAAATTTTGGATTTTTTGAGATGAAAGCTGATCAGGACAGGTGGTGTTGGATACGTACCAACAATTAACAATTGATCTATCTAAAGAGGGTGTGACCATCATGGTTACATCGGTTTATGCTCGATGTTCAAGATAGGAGAGACTAGAACTTTGAGATGAGCTTGAATATATAGGGGGATTAAGGTTAATCCATGGATAGTGGGAGGTGATTTTAATGTCATTTTGAATAAGGAAGAGAAGTTAGGAGGGCTACCTTTTTCTATGGATGAAGCCTGTGATTTTTAACACTGTGTCAACAATAGCTCATTGATGGAAGTGCAACAAGTGGGAAACAGATACACTTGGTAGAATGGAAGGATAGAATTGGAGTGTATTTTTAAAAAAATTAGATAGGATATTAGTTAATCAGGAATTCTTGGATATATTACCCAGTTTCAAAGTCTGCCATTTGAATAGACAAGGTTCAAATCATGCACCATTGCTGATGCAATGCAATATAAAAGAGGATAATGTGAGAAAATCATTCAAGTTTTTAAACTTCTGGGTTAAGCACCCTTAATTTATGGATACAATTAAGGAAACATGAAATATTGATTTTGTAGGAAATCCATTTATGGAATTTCATGCAAAATTGAAGAAGGTAAAGAATTTACTGATTGACTGGAGTAAGAAGACCTATGACAATATTTTTGAGAGAATAGCTACCTTTGAAGACACTATTGGTGCTCGAGAAAGTCAATTTGAGATTAACCCTTCTAAGAAAAATATGAGAGAGTTGAAGAAGGCTGAAACAAAACTGGTAAAATATTATGCTATTGAGGAGGAATTTTGGAGGCAAAAAGCAGGACTAAAATGATTTAAAGATGGAGATTAAAATATAAAATTCTTCTATTCTGTGGTGAAGGGTAGGAGAAAGAAGTTGCATATTAGTGAAATTCAAGACAAAAATGGGGTGATAGTCGACACACAGGAACAAATTGGATTGGTTGCTGTGGACTTCTTTAAAGATCAATTTTTGAATGAAGCAGTATAAGTGGCTTGATATGATGGACAATATTCTAATCATAATTAGTCAAGCATAGAATGAGTCAATATCTTTAGAACCTACTTTCAAAGAGGTTAAAGAGGTGGTGTTTTCACTGAATAGGGATAGTTCTTGTGGTCCAGATGATTTTTTGGGACTATTTTTTTAACTTTGTTGGAAAATAGTTGGAGAAGATGTTACAAGAATGGTAAAGGCTTTCTTTTGTGGTCATATGTTGCCAAGATTTATTACTCATACTAATCTTATTTTGTTGCCAAAGAAGGAGGATGTTAAAGCCTTCTCAGATTTGAGGCCAATAAGCCTTGGCAATTTTGTCAACAAGATTATATCAAGGTTGGTGCACGAGAGAATTTCAAAGGTGGTGCCTATGATTATTTCACCTAATCAAACTGACTTTGTTAAAGAAAGAAGTATCATTGAAAATATGCTACTAGCCTAAGATTATATCAAGGTTGGTGCACGAGAGAATTTCAAAGGTGGTGCCTATGATTATTTCACCTAATCAAACTGACTTTGTTAAAGAAAGAAGTATCATTGAAAATGTGTTACTAGCATAAGAGATCATCCACTACAAGAAAAAAGACTTTTAACGATCATTTCTTAATGAAGGGAAATGAATTCGGTCGTTATAAATACACGTATAGTGACCAAAAAAATTTCGGTCGTTATAAATACACTTATAGTGACCAAATATTTTTCCTGTCGTTATAAATATACTTATTGTGACCAAATATTTTTTCGGTCGTTATAAATATACTTATAGTGACCAAATTTTTTTTCGGTCGTTATAAATACACTTATAGTGACCAAATTTTTTCCCAGTCGTTATAAATACACTTATAGTGACCAAATTTTTTTTTTGGTCGTTATAAATACACTTATAATGACCAATTTTTTCAATCATTAAAGATAAATTTTAATCCAATATTAACGAGAGGATAAATTTGATCTTTAAAAAGCATAGCATCCCACCGTT
>JBCEWC010000064.1:0-90189 GCA_038996855.1 Solanum aculeatissimum | reverse complement strand
TTTGCAGATTAGATCAATAAAACTTCTTCTTCTACTTCTCAATTCTGAAATCAGAAACCAGAAGATAAAATTGAACAAAAGGTGCAAGGCGAACAATCAGAGGTATACAAGGATCAGCAAACGACCTGCATAGAGTTTAGTTTCCCCAAATTCTGACTAGCACAAGAATTTCAAAATGTAGAGTATGTCTTGAGGAAGCAATTATGGAGAACATTCTTCTGGTTTCCATGTCCTCTTATGTATATTAACTCACTTTCTTTCATTACTTGTTTAATTGAATGTGCAACACAGAGGGCTGAAGAAATTCCTAAAGTGAATCTGTTTGAATTATTCCCTTACATTAATCTACACAAAAAAATCCTGGAGTAAGTATTAACCTCTAACAAACAAGTATGCAGTTTCAATTTGTTAAAACTAAGACAATTGAGTATTGGGGAGTAAGTATTAACCTCTAACAAATCATGAGTCCTTTTCATATTCAACCTACATATGTCCTCACACGTAATTTTAACGAGCTCAGTTCGCCTCCATCTTTCATGAATACCATTCACAATCCCCTCAGTAATCCCAGCTTTTCCAATCTTCAACTTTTTCCTGAGCGCAATCCCAACTGTCCTCAGCCTCCTCAATTCCTCAGCTGGCAAAGTCAGCTCAGCCAAACTAGGCGCTCTCTCTTTCTTATACTCCTTATTCTTCAACCTCTCTTTCTCCTTCTCCTTCAAGAACTCATCCCTCAGTTCATGAAACCTCTGAATAGAGTTCCCTAAACCAGGCTGCGGTACTGGGTTTTCGGGCGTACTCCAACTGGTGTCAAGCGTGTGACCCACACGGTACTTGGGCAATTGGGTAGGCAAAGGAACAAAAATTTGACCCGGTGAGTTAGCAGTGGGATTAGAACTCAAAGCATTTTCTTGAGTTTCTTGGTTCTTGGGTTCTTCAACAAAGCCAAGACTGCGTAGCTTGTCAGCAATTCTTCGGATGGCGGATTCCGGTAAAGCTTCAGTATCAGGGGATGTGGCAAAAAGGGGAAGGGAGATAGGGGGAAAGAAGGGTTTTAGCGAACGAGAAGGTGTTATGGAGAAGAGGGAATGTGATGGTGAGGGGTTTAAGCAGGTTTTAGAAGGGTTTATGGGATGGAAGTTGCAGAAAGGAAGCAACATTGGTGTGGAGAAGACGATATGCTATCCTTACATTGAGTTTGAGATGATCAAATGACTGGGAAGATTTTTTGCCGCTGCTATATTTTAGCACCTACGGTTTTAAAGGTCTAATTGAAGCGAAGAGTATTTGTAGTCATAAAAAGTAAGCACTTTTTGTAAGGGATAATTAACGAGCCACGTTTCAATTAAAATAATTATAAAAAAATAATCGTAATTTTAAAAGCATGTATAATTCGTATATATTTATGTATCATAATATATATTTAGTGTATAACTCATGTTATAAATAATATATATTGTATAGATTGTATATTTTCTATAACTTTTAACAAACTATATTGTATAGTCACGTATAGTTTCGATGATTTGAAACTATTTTTTATATAAATAAAACATAAGTTATATTTGTTATAAATTAATTATTTTTTGTATATTTACGAATTTCCGCCTTTTTTAATGGTCATAAAATAGTACTAGTAATTTTTGCTAGCCGGTTAGCGTCATACAAATATTAATATTATAAAAATTGGTTATGAGTGAAACCTCATTTTAATTTTATATATGTTTGGATAAGTTATATGAAAATTAATACATGAGTAACTTATTTCTTATCCAACTATCAAATGAAAAAAAGTGCTAATAATAGAACTATGGCGGAGCTACACTATTTTTAGGGGTTCATCCAAATTCTCATATACACGAAATGTTTATGCCAACAACATATAAATATAGTCTTATAAATGAAATCTGAGAAGGCACTGGGCGCTTATTTTGATTGAGAATATGAAATAAGCGCCCAAAAGTTATGAGATATCTGGAGACTTTGTGGAATAGATAAAAGGGATGCTGCATCCCATTAATTATTTTACAAATCAGAAATCATACAGTATGTCAAGTGAATGAGATTCACAAGTATCTCCTATTTACAGTTGAATTTCATTGATCACTGAATTTATACCATAAAAACCTTTTTCACATTCCTTAAAACACTTTCAACCTTCACTTGAAAAGGACTTGTCTGCAGATTGTATATGTAAAGGGTGTTCATGCAAAGGCCGTATGACTATCCCTGCGTATGGATCGTATGTTAATGACATCAACACTGAAACAAACGGTAATATTTTATTTATTTATTCAGTTTATTGAGAATCTACAACATCTGACTTTTTCTTTAGCAACTTTGTTACTGTTTCTAAGGTCTTAAACTCACATTTTAGCCTGCAAATACTGATCCACGGTGAGAGGTTTGGGACCACCAAACCAATTGATCATAAATATCTCTTCGATCTCTAATTTGTATATCTGGAAATCGTGATTCTTGGGCCAACCTGCCATTGGTTCAAAATCGTGATACGTGAGGGCTGTTGTTGACAAAAGTAAGCATAGGAGAACGGTCCTACTTTAGAATGGAAGCTCAAGAAAAATATTTACCTTCCATCTCAGGGTGTTTTGTGAATAAAGCAGTTTGAGCAAAGCTAGTTTCCTTTGGATCTCCATTAACCACTTTCAACTAAGACAGCACAAAGACAAAGTATGATAATGTTAGCAAGAATGTGGATGATATTTTTACATTTTAGGACAAAGGAACTACAAAGAAACAAGCAACGTTTAGTTTTCTGGACTTCCAAGCCATAAGTTTGCATATCAGCATCTAGTTCATATGTTTAACAAGTGAATCCATCAACGTCATAATTAGCACAACGTAGAATGATAGCAACCATGGTAAAAAAAATGCCCTGCAAGAGTGAGATAAGAATATTCGGCATGCCAAAAAGAACTCTCTTGCAGGATACAGAATATTCACCATGCCACAAAGAACTCTTGTTTAAAAGACACCTACATGAAAGAAAAAATGCTTGTTTGTAGGAGAAGAGTTGTTAGTGCAACCACCTTTCCTACGAGTGTAATTTTGGCGCAAGATGGGTTCTCAGGATCTTTCTTGCCACAAGTGCCAATGGCGTACTCACTGATAGTAAATGATGATCTCTCATCTTTTAATGCATTTCTAGCAGTGGGATCAAGCGTTGTTAAGTAGAAGTACGGTATGCCACGGCCTTTGTCTGGTAAACCATCACTAAATGAGACAACATTTCTGCACAGGCAAAAGTACTTCAAGATAAGACTACTAAAACAAACCATGACTGGTGGAAAAACAAGATTGAACAGCATCAAATCCATAAAACATCTCATTCCACAAATCCTCCATCTCTAGTCCTAAAGTTTCTCGGGGTTCAAGAAACATAAAGTTCTATGTCAAGAGCTTCTAAACAATTCAAAAGTCAAACCCCTTCAAAATAGAACAAAGAACTATCTCATGAACTAAATTATCACCATTCCACTTTTTCATGTAGAAATTTCCTTGACTTAAGATCATGCAGCCTTAGAATGCAATAAAAGAAAATTGTGTGGTAAGAGTATCGGTAAAACAAATGCATTTCTAATATGAAATAACACGATGACAATCCGGGTGACCCCTCCCCGATGAAGTAACATAAAATAAGAGACATCTCGAAACCTTCTTCTTTTTTCCTCTTTGGTAGCGTAACGAGAATTCTGAACATCAGGAAATACATGACTACAGAAAAGCTTTTCAAAAGAGTCCACTTAGGACTATCAGATAATGTTGATCTATCCATAAGCAAAAGCTAAGACAAACAAATTAGCTCCCCAAACAACATACAGAGATATAGTGTAACATACGTACCCGAACGGGGCTCCTCCCATATCACTTGCTATAGTACTGCAAAAGAAAGGTCACTGAATCAGCTTTCAGTTAAAATTACTAGGCTTTAACAATCTTTTATAATTTATTTAGCCAGTACTGTTATCTGTTATAGCCAGTAAGTTGACTTTAGCTGCCACAAATGAAAACATCTGTAATGCAGATTTAAAATGCTACTCCCTCCGTTTTAAAAGAATGTCTTTCCTTTTATGAGCAACTCTTTAATCGAACTTTGGACATGACATCATTAAGATCATTAGATTAAAGTAGATTTTGGTACATTCAACATATCTTTTGTTTAACACCAACAAGTTCAAATGTATTCTTTACTTTTAAAACTCCATCTCAAGTCAAACAAGACAAACAAGTTCTAGCCCCTCCAAACAGAAAACAAGATAACAAGAAAAATTATGTCTTGACACTTAAACAAGATCTATCTAGGTTATGAACTATGAAGCTGCATCTGACCAAAACAGAAACAAAATCAAGAAAAAACCAATCAATCAACCCTCGACCCCCCAAACTAATTGGGGTTGACTAAAAACAACAAACCAGAGTAAAAGACTCGAAGATGGGAAGTAGTACATACTTGAGGACACCCCAAGAACTCTGAGAAACGAGCCATCGAGCAAATAAGGCAGCATCATCCGGATTGGGTCTAGATATTGACGGTAAAAGAGGGCGCCCAAGGACAGATTCTTGGAAAAAAGCCAAGAAGAACACGAAAAGAAGTAAAATCGATGCTGCCTTGTTGATGATATTCATGCTCTTTACTGTAGATGTAGGAGTATTTGCAGTTTATTGATGAGAGAGTAATGTCTGGTATTTATACTTGTTTTATGCCTGGTACAAGATAAGGATTGCTAGGATTTTGCAATTATGACTTGATTACTGAACGGAAAGAGCAATTTTTTACTGAGAACAGCGCAAAAAGCATAAAAAGGATGCGTGCACACGAGAAGAAATGGGATAAATAACGTGGGGTTTTAAAGAAAGTGCTTATCTAGTATTTTAGTTGTGTCATCTACTAAGTATTTTGTTTCTTTCGTTAATTCATACGTGATTTAAGGGAGTAAATGATCTTTTTCAGATTTTGTGTGTGTAAAATTATTGAAGATTTGCTTAAATGTGAGATTCTTTTGTAAAAAGAAATAAAATATACTCCTATAAGATTAATCGTAAGTTTGTGAAAAGTTATAAATCAAATCGTACTATACTCCATTATTAGATTTACATAATAAATCATCAAAGGATGTGGTGCAGTGAATAGAGTTATTCCACTCTTAATTAGAGGTTTCAAATTCAAATTCAAACTCTCAATACGAAAGAAAAATTTACAAAGATATTTAAATTAATCAATTCTAATATGAACACTGAATATCGAAAGGACAATAAAAAATAAATATACATAATAAAATTCACTTTAGAGTTGGAGAATTTTATTAAATGTCACTTTGAGATATCTAATCAAGATGGATGAGTTTCATCCTCTCCATAATTTTTTGTTTTCTTTTGATATATTATGTCAAAAATCATTTTACTAAATTAATAACTTTTTTATCTAAGCTTTTCGGAGGTTAAATGTTTTTTTTTTTAAAATAAAATGTTTGGGTGACCTTTTGGGAGAAAATAAGTGTTTTTGAAAAATAGTAGAATTGGTTTTTCAAAATCTCAAAACATATTAATTTTTTTGGAAAATATATTTAGAAACACTTTTTAAAATTTTTTGACAGATACTAATTGATGCGAAGAAGTGTTTTTTAAATTAGATTAGTCAAATACAAATTATTTTTTACTCGTAATTATCATCAATATATATTTTTTTAAAGAGCTCTTTGAAAAAAGAAAAAGCTCTTAAAATAAACTAATTTTAAAAGTATGATCAAATAAATTATAAGGGTCTAGACTGGCCGACGATTCTTTTAAATTTTTTTATAATGTTTGAATAAAATTTAAATATTTATTTTTAAATTAAAAAAGATTAAAAAATAAAATTATAAATTAAAATTCTTTGACTTACAACTTTTGAAAGCCCATTACTCTAAAAGGCCTAAATAAGTCCGAATGTTTTTAAGTTTGTAATAAAATTTTGGAATTTAAATTAAGTATAATTTAACAATTATATTTTGTAATACAATTTATAAATCATATTTTTTTTTAATTTATAAACTTTGTAAGTTACGTACTATTTTCATCACAAGTTGAATTTTCTTGTTTTTTTAGGGAAAAAAAAAGAGAAAGAAAGAGGGTGGGGGGAAGAAAAACAGGAGAGAGAATTATAAGGTAGGATATTTGATTTGATTTATGTTAAGTAATTTTGACTCCAAGCTCAGTAACTTTTGATTGTAAAAGTTTGTTGACCAAACGGGCTAGCTACCTTTGAAAATTGAATTCTAATCATATTTAAGATGATTTTAAAAAAATCAAATATTATTTTACGTTGTCAATCAACCATCACAAAGTGTTGAATCTTCCTTCTTCATCAATTACCTCCAAATGTTGCATTAAACAAACTCAAAGCTTGTTAATTTGTGTATTAAATGTGCTGCGACTACTACTCTACTCTATTATTAAGATGCTATATTAACTGATCTTTTAGAAAATTGAATTAGAAAAGAAGTAGTAATTGGAATATTTAAGGAAAATATAGTATCACCAAATAATCTTGATACGAATAAAATAACGTTTGAATTTGTACTAAAAATAATAAATCACATCATTTTTTGCATTCGTATATCTAGAAATATGATGCCAGTGTTGATTTGGGGTTAGAAATTTATCGCGATGGATGAAGAGCATGATGACTTGTTATGATTAATGTATAACATGAAACTTGTCATTTTAGTCTCACATTGATTAAATGGAACGACTTGAAACTCAACTTTGAATTCTCTTATCTCAGTAGACAACTTTTGGACTAATAGAAACTTAGTAAAACATATCAAAAATCAAACATATAAAAAAAGAAACAATATATAATACTACCATCAAAGCAAAAAGACATAAAATTAAATCATACACGTGCATCCTTGCTCGAGACTAGAATAAAAAAGAAGAATAATCATCTATATTTTTCAAATATTCTAAACCAGGTGAAGTTATCTCAAGGGCCAAATACTTTCTACAAGATATATGAATCTCTCGGCACCCCTTAGACATCGTTGTTGATAATTCCTGTGTATTTCAACTTTTCTCCGTTCTTTCAATCCAACTTCATATAAGAACATGTGTGAAGCCTTGGTATCTGGAATCCATACAATCTCTCCTTTATGATTGGCTAGAGATGAATTTGTTAAGAATGACGGTAGCTCAATTATATGCTTCACCCATGTCTCTGTTTCACAAGTAATATTGAGGATATACATAGCAAGTTTATCAAAATCCTCGTCATTTACAAGTAGGGCAACTTGTCCCTTTATTTCTATCATCCTCGGTGAGATTATTTCAATAGGGAAGGAGATCATTCTAATCAACTTTTCATCATCTCCAACAATACCAAACACAGCAATGTTATGTCTTGATTTATTTTCAACATAAATGACTCCGTCGATACAAACATACTTCTGCACAGTACACATATCGCGCATATTCCACCAATCGGATATCTCTCTCCACGACTTGTCTACTCCAATGGTGAAAATCAAGTATTTCACCTGTAGTTTATTTTCAAAGTAAGCCATGTGACACATCAATACTTTATGTTTCTTGGTGGTGGGATCAAAACCAAAGAAGTAACTAGTTATTGGTTCGTGAATTTTTTCCATGGGTTGTATTTTAGGAAGAAAGACATGTTCTTTTATGAAAGGATTGCAAATAGCAATATTTCCTTTGTGGTTCCATAGACAAACTAGGCCGTTGATAGAAGATTGCATATCGTGAAGATTACGGAAACATGGCTCATCCAAATACTGGATGAGGCAATTAGATAAATCTTCATCTCCACAAATAAAGTTATTCATGCTAACTTTTGGATTAAAATCTACACGATGTACAAGTAATTGCGCCGCCAAACTCTTATGATGTGCTTCAATGAATGACGTTTCAGATATAAGGGAACAAAAGTATTTCGAAACACACCTAAATCGCATTAGAGACTTGGCACAAACTCTTTTTAAAATTTCAAAGACAATCTCATTGGGAATGTTCATAGTACCAATGCAGGCAATAATCTTGTGCTCTTCCACGTATATTGTTATGTTGCAATGTATGTGAAAAATGACGGCAAACTGGTGAAATATATGGAGGTGTCTTTGAGTTAGACTAGGTTTTGTACTTTGCATTCTATATAAATTAGGTTATTCCCTTTTTTTTTCTGGCAGCCAAGTAATACATTTTTCCCCTTAAACAATTCCATTTTCGTTTTCGCAATTAGTGTTCCAGATTTCTGTTAATGGTAGATGTATCTATTACTTAATGGTGATTATATAACTTTGTTTCTATACATGTCCTAAGCTTCTAGCTACATAAATAAATACACCATTTAGAGTTTGTTACTATTTTTGAAAATTGTAATGCAACCATGCTTACATTTTACCCTTTCAGATCCACTTGTAGGCCATTTCACTGAGTACGTTGTTGTTTTAAAAGTTATGCAAATATAATTCTTGAAAAAATATTCATTTATTTCCCGACAATGTTCTATTCGAGGCTTATATTTTCGTTGATCTTATAGACAAAATATAGAATGTGGTCTAACATTTACGATTAGATTGAATTTTAGACTATGATGTTATATTTTCTCACAAGATTTTTAATTTTCTCAACACAAAAAATATAATTTAAAATGTTTGTAAATTGCCAAAAAATAAAAATAAAATATAAAGGGGTCTTTATTAAATAATTGTTGAGAAAATTTTCATCAAATTACACATTTATCCTTCAAATTGTCTGATCATTGATTTTTGTCCTTTTAGAAATCGAAGCATGCATGTGGACTATTATGATAAAAAAAAAAACAAGGATAATTTCAAATATATACAATAAACTAATTAATTTACGATAAATATAGTCCTCTTTTATTTTAAAAAAAAGACCCAAAATTGTAGAAAATATACATGATTTTATGATATAACTTGCCATAGTATACATTGATTGAACAATGTAGATTATTTATACATGCGCTACACACTAAATATACATTACAATACAATAAAAAACTGAATATAGCTAATCAAAAACTGAATATAGCTTGACTATACATAAAATATACACTAATTAAACATATATATACAATAAATGACTATTTTTTTAATAAATATTTTAACCAAATGACCTTGCACTGAAATTGTCCCACAAAAATATGCGAGTGACATAATTTAAAGACCAACACAAAATAGAAGCCTAAGTGCAAATGACCCGAAAATTTCACTCCAAAACAAGTAGACTAGTAGAGTATGGACCAAGTCCAAAAGCCCAAAAGATGTTCAAAAGCCCAGACGAAGCTGCCGTAACGTAGTAAAGTAACGGAGCGGGTGAACAAGTGGCTCTGTAATTTTCTCCGACGATATTGCAACGAGTGGCGCTCGCGAGACCCTTTTATTAATTTATTTTTCTTCAGATATTAGGTGATAAAAAGAAAAAGAGGAGAGAGCGGATAGTAATATATAAATATCAACGCTGTACGAAAGAGATTTTTTCCCTTCCGAAATTGTGGTGGTTAACAGAATCATATTTTCGACTCAATCGGAAAGTAGGAGCGAAAACGAGATAACGAAGCAATAACTGCCGGAATCCGCCATGAGAACTCTTCAAGCTTCAACCTCCTACAGCGTTGGCTTTGGAATTTCATCTTTCGCTGCTCGTCCTAAGCTTTCTACTCGTCGCTGCCTCACCGTAGCCAAAAGTACTCATTTTTCAACTTCACATAGTTTATTGTTTCTTCTGATTTCCTCTCGTTTGCAAAAATGCTTTGATTTATTGCTCGTGAGTAACAACTAGCTTGTGTTCGCAGAGTTCGTGCAACTTTGAATTTCTGTTTTGTTTGCGTATTCAATGTTATTTCGTTTCAGTGTTTTCTCTTTTCGATTTTGAGTTATTAGTTTGCCTAAGATTCTAAAAATCGATCCGTGGAGACTAATTGGATGTTAATGACGCCTCGAGCTTTAAATTTTTGCTTCACATTTTAGTCTCGAGTTTAGAATGTATGTAGTGCTATTACAGATCTTGAAGGCTCATTTAGTTACCATGGATAAGCATCTATAGATTTACTTCTGGTTTCTTCCGTGAAATGAAAATATACATCCATTCTGCTACATCATAATATATTTGGGAGGATCAAATCAACGAAATCAGTAGAAGTTGATCTATTGATTTTACTGAAATGGCTAATTTCATCCCTGTGTTGTTTGCATATGTAGTGGAGCCATCAGAGAAATCTGTTGAAGTCATGAGGAAATTCTCGGAGCAGTATGCTCGCAGGTCAGGAACATATTTCTGCATGGACAAAGGTGTAACTTCTGTGGTCATCAAGGTACTTTCTTTTCCGTTTCTCTTTGTAATGATCATTTGATTGCTTGCAGCTTATAGTGACCTCTATTATGCATTTTCTATATGCACTCGTATGTTTATATCTTTAGCGTGTGTTTCAGATCATATTTTCCTATTTAATCTCTAGGCTTGGCACTTAATTATTCTTTTCCATTTTAATTATGGAGATTATGTCCTGAAGGATTGAATTTGGAACTGGGCCTTTAATTAGTCTCCATGAAAGCTGTCTTCGATAGTTTCTTAATTTTGTTCTGTATTCCGCTATAATTTTGTGACTGCTGCATTAGTGACTAACCAGAGTGGGTTATTGTCAAACTCACCATTTCATCTTGTGTTTTTTCTGTCTCAGCTGGTAAGTTACTCTAGAAGTAATAACTTTCATGTCGGGAATTTGTGATTCCTCGCAGATACAATTTTATGCAGTTAAATTGACCAAAAGTCATCAGTAAGCATAGTGCAGGCAGAGTACGACAAAAACATATACAATGTTTTGAAGTTTAGAAACTCCCTCCTAGGCTATATCGTGAGAATTTATAGTATATATTTGGAAACTGTGTCATTGTTTTTCTTTCTCCTAGATAATAGCATTCTGTATTACATGCAGTTTAGGACAAGCTGCAACTGTGTGATATCATTTAGGTTCCAAGAAAATTGCCTCTATAGATGATTGATTATTGTTGAATAGAATTTCGTTGCTCAGAAATGCTACCCTGGTCTTATTAGCTTATCAAAAAAAGTGATACTTTGGTTTTAAAGCTTGAATAGCCAGTCATTTTTTCCCAGGCGTCTTTCAGTTTATATTTTAGGTTGAGGTGTGTTTTTGTGTATCTTCTAGAAGCATATTTCTATGTTAGTTGGTAAATGTATGAATTTAAAATTGTGGAGCTGGGGAAATTCTTGACCTGAGGGGATATCAAAGACTTATAATGAGAGATAGAGATAACAATAGTATAAAACTGGTTATGTAATAAAGGAGGAGTGTAAAAGGGACTTTTAACTTCAGGGAGAAATAAGTAACAAAGAACAGTGGAAAACAAGGGGCAGCTTAATATATAAAATGCCAATCTTGGTTCAAAGAAGGAAATAAAAGTTGAGAAAATTTTAATAATGTGGGTAAAAGATTTATCATCTCATAAACAAGATAGAAGAATAGATTTATCTCAAGTTGTTTAAGAGAATCTGACAGTGATGGAGTTAATAGATTGCATGATACAAGCCAATCATAAAGATCAATTCAACATGTTGTCCTTCTTTTGAGATGGAGATGATAGAATGCAGTCCTTTCTTTGTGAATAGGCACAAAAAAGTTGTAATGTAATAAAAAACCATGAAAAATCTTTTGTATTGAAGGAGAGCTATGACCACTAGAAGCCCCAATATCAACGGGTGCACGCGGATAAGGGAAAGTATTTCGATAATGTGGAAGGGTGCTCTTCTAGACTGTGTTAGGTAGTTAAGGATCCTCTTGGTGTTCTTTTCTCTTCTAGACTGTGTTAGGTAGTTGATGATCCTCTTGGTGTTCTTGGTTTGATCTTCTTGGTGTTCTTGGTTGTGTTGGGTTGCCTCCCTCATTTACTTATTGAGTGGAAAACATAATTCTCAATTGAAAGAAGTGAATCTTATATGAAATTATGATAAGTATCTCCTATTGAGTTTTGATAGAGCATCAAACATAAGAATGTATCCAATGGTGTGACAAAAAACTTGGTTTATTAGTATCTTTTATAATTTGATGCTTAGTGATTGTAAGAGTATTTTTATTTGATAGTCATTATGAGTTTCCCCTTTTGGTGTTGGATGCATTGTGTCTTGCTAGGTCCTCCAAATTATGTTGCTCCACAAAGAATAGAGCGTTCACATTTTAGAAATTTGAATTGAGAAGGTACGTATGAAGTTTGTGGACTAGATATGTGAGAGAGACTCTATCATCAACATCAAGATACTCAGTGTTATTCCACAAGTGAGGTCGGGGGAGGGTATTATGTATGCAGACCTTACAAAGCATTCTTAAGAAAAGGAACAATATCTACAACAAAATAATACTATAATCGAAGTATAAGAAATAATAGATAGTAGTAGAAATCGAAGAACAAGAAACCACAAGTCAAATGCATGCAAAGAACATGAGTGATGGATATCTATAACAAAATCATCTATAATCGAAGTATAAGAAATAATAGATACTAGTAGAAATCGAAGAACAAGAACTCACAAGTCAAATGCATGCAAAGTAGCAAAAATATCCTTTTAAATGAGTGATGGTTAGAGTTGCCACGTATCTTTTCCTTTTAAATTAGTGGTGGCAGCGAGGGTCCCAACATGTCATATGATAGCGTAAAATGGGGATGCTTAGACTAAATAGTTTCTAAAAAGAGAAAGATGTCAATGACTCAATTCTTTTTGGACAAACTAAAAAGGAAAGTGTGTTAAATAATACTCTCTCTGTCCCATTTTATGTGGCATCTTTTTCTTTTTAGTTTATCCCACAAAGAATATCGCCTTATTATAACTAGAAATAATTTAACTTTAAATTTCCCCTTTATCCTTAATAAAATAATTTAAAACCACACAAATATCTAAGAACTATTTTAGACCACAAGTTTTAAAAGTCTTCCTTTTTTTTCTTAAACACCGTGCCATGTCAAACGTGCCACATTAACGGAGGGAGTATGGGACAGGTAAATATGGTTTCAGTACAACCTATGTACTGTTTTAGTCAAATATACACAAATATTACCTTCTCAAAATAAAAAAAGGGACGGAGGGATTAATCAATTATAGGATCTAAGTCTAAATATAGGACCTAAGTCTAAGTCTGGATTCAGATAATTCTCTACGACTAATTGGAATACCCTTATCCCGGAAAAGTAGTTTTGCTACAGCGACCTGTACAATTTTAAGGGTCGCTGTTTTTTTAAGTTAGGGAACTCTTTTACTTTCACAACTTATTAAGATGTTTTACTAGAAATCCATATAAGAAGCATATCACGTTTGTCTAATTTATGTGCATAAGAAAGACATTCACGTAGGTGGAGTTGTCTAATTTATGTGCATAAGAAAGACATTCACTTAGGTGGAGCATAGTTGATTTGTAGTTTAGTACTTCTCTTGTTATGATGTCTTAATCTTTAATCATGGCAGTTTCTGTATTCCTTGTTATTGAAACATCTATTCCTTCGTCGAGGACAGTTTAATTAATGGTATTTGTTGACCTATGCTTAGGGTTTGGCAGAGCACAAGGATACATTGGGCGCGCCTCTCTGCCCCTGCAGGTAAATATTCATTCCTAACACATATGTTTTGATGGTATATGGTTTTCATGCTTTATAATCATTATTACCTTTAACTGTACCATATTGTTGTCATTTTAATGTTCAGGCATTATGATGACAAAGCTGCAGAAGCGCAGCAGGGCTTCTGGAATTGTCCATGTGTACCAATGAGAGAGAGGTAAGATGTTTTTGCTTGTGTCCATAGACTTGGTAGTGTTTTGGTCATGTCATGGTTTGTTTTTGCTTGCTGGGAGTAAAAACAACACCAGAAATAGGAGATCCAACAAGTAGAAATCAGTATTGTACATATTCTGTAATGACAATTTTCCTCCTTTCTGCCGGAGATACCATCTTTTAGGTTTGCTGTTATTCTTTTGGTAAGATAAGGCTTCATTAAGTATGTTTTGCTTTGAGCTTTCAGGCCTTGAATATCTGAATGATAAATCTTTAGACAGTGTCAGCAACTACTGTCATGGGTGCATGAATTTTAAGATAACTTGTCAGTTGCCCTTGTATCCTTTCGTTGTTCAGCATGCTAAGGTCTTAAATTGTACAGAAGGGTTTGATATATTGTGGTTTCTGTATGAGTCTGCAAAGAAAATCTTGTCTGCCTGACAAGAAAAGGAAGCCTTGACCGAAGAAGCCATTTAGTGTTTCTAGCTCAATTACATGTGCCATCATGTATATCTGGTCATCACCATTTTATTCTGTATTGTCTCAATCCAAGAAATCATGGATACTAATAATTTATTATCTGTAAGATTTCCAAATACACCTCCATATAATCGTTCTACTTTTGAATATTTATAATCTTTCTTATCCTCCTTCAAACTTGCATTACAGGAAGGAGTGTCACTGCATGCTTTTTCTGACCCCTGATAATGATTTTGCTGGAGAAGAGCAGGTAAACCAAATGCAAATATCCAAAGCTTGATTAAAGTTACCTTCTTAGATTTGAGTATTTGGTCAATAACTCTTTGCTTTTTGTCTACCTTGAGAGAGTGTGGGTTGTTTCCTGAGGTAGATCACTACTGTCACGAGGGTTGATAATAATGAGGGAATGATTTGATATAAGAGAAAAATGGGAGTCACAATTGGTAATTTTTCAAAGAAAAAATAATGGCATGTGATAGCATGAGTTTTGCTTACTTTATTGTTGATACATCAGACTCCCCAAGCGTATGATAAAAACAAAGGATTACTATTATATACCGTCAGTGCCTCATAACTGCCTAGTGTGTGTATTGCACTTATACTGCTACTAAGGGGCGAGTCTTCTGCCTTTTATTTCACAGACAATTACTATGGAGGAGATCAAGGAAACAACAGCCAACATGTGATTCTCGGACATCTTATACATGCTATGAACATTACATTTTTGTTGTATGTGTATATTTGAGTAGTCGATGAAGAGCAACAATCAAAATTCTGATGTGACATGTTGCTGAAACCCCATTCAGTACATTGTTGTGGGTTCTGATCTTGTGAAATGAGCTTGGGTGAGTGAATACCAGTGCAATTATGCTTACTGTCTGTGTAATGCGTCTAGATTGTATGAGTCGTAGTAGGGAATTTTGGGTGGCTTCAGCTAATGCAAATCCTGATTTTGTACAAAATTGGAACTAATTCCAAAAGCTGCTTTGTGAAGTTCAATCCCAGGTGCCTGATGTGTTAATAATGAAATGGAGACTTCTCTCACCTTCGCAATGTAAGCCTGTTTATACGCAACGTCTGTTGATGCGTCATTGTGTCTTATATATGCTGACACACTGGCTAACATGGGCTACAGTTTTACTGGTTTGCACTCAGTAAATGTACCCAAATGCGAGGCCAAGGAGAGAAATTTTAGTCTAATCATCTATCAGTTTGCTTGGTTCTGATTGGGGAAAAAAGAGACCAATCTATTAGGTAAAAAATTGATACCAAATAAAAGAAAAATAAGATACAATCTTGATAAAAATTTAGGATCCATTAAAAAGGAACAATGGTGAGCTTCACAATATGGTAACCCTTCCGGTACATTTTACTTGACGAACAACATCGTTTCATCTAGTCAATATTTGTCGAATTAATTTCACCCTGAAGATCAATGTGCATTTAAAAGTTAAAAACACTTTCCACATTTATATTATAGGTGAACTACTAAATAATCTAGTAAATACGATGACTTTTTCCTGTTGTTGAAGATTGGATAGACTATCATTTATAAGGAAGTTGAAGAAAAGTAATGATCGTATTCAAATACCAATTTTTAGCAAAAGATAAAGACTAATTTTTTTAGGGGAACAAAAAATTAAGCCTATTTTACGAGCTATGTCTGTAATAACAAGGGTTGACATTGACCCCTACCTTATGAATTAATTTTTAAGGAGATTACGAAAGAAGAAAGTTATACTTGTCTGTATTAACGGGGGTTTGACATTGTGAATTAACCTTTTAAAGAAATTGCAAAAACGGAGGGCTGGATCCAAGAATAAATGTTAAAAGGCCAAAGTCATAAGGGACTATTTGGATTTTGTCTATCTGAAATAATACCCATAATCTAATTGCTTATGGGACCAAAATGTAGTATAGGACATATAGCTAAGTCGGAGTAGGAGTTGAAATTGTAAACACTAGCACAACATTGACGAGTACGAGATTTGAAGATATTCTTGTTCTTTTATGGAGTATTAATACTCCCTCATATTTGTATTATTGGTACATTTTGTTATCTTCATTCAAATTTTCGTCTTTTTAAATATTGATTTTGACCATAATTTAGTGTATGAAATATTCAGTCCTCCTCTTTTGTTAAGTGAAAACAATAACTCTGTGTCAGAAAGATGAAAAGAAGAATGATACTTATTTTGTTCAGTTCAAAGATCATTACAGCTCAATCAAAAGTAATAAAATGAATTTTGCATAAATATGATAGGCAATAAGTTCCGAATTATGTATGAATAAATCAAAGGTATTGTAACAAGACAATATCGAGTTTGACACCTTAAAATAGTTTAAAAACAAATAAAAAATCCAATTGATTAGTTAAAATTAATCTATTGACGTCACATAAAATAGAAGAAAAGAAGTAATATGTATTATTTAATTAGAAAATTACGTAAAATGTATTGTAAATCTAGATATTTAACAATAGTAATATGTCTACATATAAAAATTAAATAAAAAATGTTATAAATCAAGAGAATTAACAACTTAAAATATTTAAAAGGCATATAAAAGTTCAATTAGCGCTCGAATCAGTATCACATAAATAGAGATAGATTAATAATATATATTGTTTAAAAATGATGTAAACGTAATATAAATCACAGTAATTAAAAATTTTAAAATGAAAAGACATATAAAAAAATTTGACTTTTGAATTTTAAATGTTATATAAATTGGGACAAGAGAAGTAACATATATTATTTAAAAATTACGTAAAATAATACTATAATTCACAATATTAATAATTTAAAAATTATATTAATTTAATTAACTTTATAAATTATATTTATATCACATAAATTGAGATAGAAAAATAACTGACATAATCACGGACCCCGATGTCTAGTATTATAAACATGAAGGACTATTTTGTATTTTAGGTAGAAAATGTATGGATGACTTTTAGTTTAAATTAAAAAAATAAGGGACTATTTGGAGCTTTTTCTGGGCGCCGTGGAAGAATAAGGATGACGTGTGATGGACTACACTAAGTAAAAGGGGGAAAAGAGGAGAGACAAATCTTATGACGACTTGCTTACTCTCTAGGACATATCACATATGGAGTAAAACCAGGTAGGTATCTCATTCTCTTTCAACTCCGATTCTAGGGTTTTTTTTACTGTCGATCGCTTCATCTTTTTGGTGTAGATTTAGCTGTGCTTAAGTTTGGACCATCTCAAATGTCAAGGCCTCAGGTCACCATCACCTTGGGACGCTCTGGTCAAGTAAGCGTTCACTCTTATTTTGCATCGGAATGTTGTTTATAAAGCATCAGACCTATTTTACTCTATAATCGGAATATTAGTTTTGCCTTTATTGTACATTCTGTTAATTCGTTTAGGAGCTTACTCGGTTTGTTGCTTTTGAGGGTTCAATTTACCTAAATTGCATATTTTTTCCGACTTTTAAACTTGCAGAAGGTGGTTAAGCAATCATCAGCTTCTCAGGGTAATGGTTTTGGTCAAAAGACATTGGCAAGAGGTAAAAGGTCATTAGGAGAGACCTATAGGACTGGCTCCGACGATCCTTCGAAATCCCTTCGTAAACGGTAAAATCTTTTGTTTGTTGTTCTGTCTAGTTGGAATGCTAGAGCTAATGTGTGCTGTATCTAATTTATTTTTCCGGCTAATGCAAGTGATAGATAAAACTATCCAAGTTAGAGTGGTGGTCACGTCTATTATGATTTTATTTGATAGTGGAAGTTTTGCCATGTTTTTGCAAGTGTGCGAGGGGATAAAGATGCAGGAGCTTCCAGATATGGCAGACTGAATGGTATTATCTGAAATATTTGTCATTTACATGTTCTTTTGTTTTTTGGATGATTCCTGTGTCCTGTGCTATTCTTTGGTTCATCACATATTAGCTCATGTTTAGTACTGTTACTGTTATGTAAAGATGCGAGCATTGGGAAAAATGACCTCCGACTGAAACTGACGCACAGAAGAAGGCAAAGGGAAATTCTTCTGCAGATTGAAGAAAGAGAAAAGGAGCAACGTAAGAGGATGACAAGAAGTGTTCAACCTGCAGAACAATCTCACAGGAGGCTTGTCTCCAGCAGCCAACCGTCGTCAGGATCTAGTGAATTGCTTCAGATAGAGGCAATTAGATCCTCCTATACATCACAAACTGCTGGTGGTGTTAGACCGAGATCCCCTTATAGACTTGCAAACGATTCTAAAGAAGTCTCTTCTTCAAGGAATATCACTGCAGCTCAGCATGTACCATCAGTAAGGCCAGCTGAAGCTTCAAGAATGATTCATCTGGTGGGAAATAACCTCGTTGACTCTTCTCAGCTAAAAGTCCTTACCCCTGTGACCATGAGGTCAGCACTGGCTGCCAGGAATCCATTGTCAGGTCTTCCCCCTGCAAATGGAAGCACGCTACAAAGCCCATATCCTGTATGAACCTACTTATTATTTATCTTACTTGTTTTCTATTTTGAAACATTGCTGGTATCATGCTAGTCTTATCTTGAACTGGATAACTGAAGCTGGCGGTCTATGAGATAAGCGCTCTAACCTCTTTAGTTGTTGTCTTTCTGGGGAACAACACAGTCAGTGTTACTTAAATCAGCAGACCAGTTTTTACAAAAGATGGTTTTTCTGGCTCTAATCCACCCTCACATGCTTCCTAGTATTTTTGTCAGGCCAAATTGTTGCCTATATTTGTCCTGCATGCTGGAATTTGCTTATAGTTAAAGTATCAGATTGCTGATAGAAGTTAGACTACTATGGCATTGTTTGACCATGTTTAAGAATACCGTGGTTGCTAATGCTCATTGAATTTTTCTTTTGTCTGCGTTGTTTTACTATTGTCTGTGTGATTTTTCATCAATGTTTTCTATATCTCCTGCCTGCAAGGCTGCAATGTATCATTCTTTGCATTTCTTATGCTGGTATTGAAAATTTCCAAGTTGTTTATTCATATGCCAATATTTCTATATTGCTTGTCAACAAAGTCCAAATTAGTTGTAAATTCTCACAATTTATGTCTTTCTCATAACACCATCTTTTCTTAGCTACTGTGGATTTGTCTCATTTCCCTTTATGGCTGGTGTGAAGGAGAAGGGGAGAAGAAATATTTGAAAATGGACAGAATTTATGTGAATATCTTAACATTGTTCTATCTGGTGTTGTACAGGATCAACCTCCTGCGACCGTAGCCAGTCTATTACATTCGCTCGGTTTGGGGAAGTACACCATCAACTTTCAAGCTGAGGAGGTGAATAGTACTATTGTTGATTGATGAATCATGAGTTTTAATTTTTTTTAATTGTTTCTTTGGTATTACATTATCTCAGCATTATGAACATTTTTAATATCAGTACTTGTACTATGGCTGAAAAAGTTGGAAGGTTGAACTAGATTTCACTGCAAAAAGTAACAAGATCGTGCATTAAGTAGTTCCCTGCTAGATAGACAACCTTCTAGTTTTGTAAAAAAAGGATTTTTTATGAGGAGCAAGTTAGAATGGTACTTAATATTCTGTGTTAAATCTGTTCTCCTAGTATACTTGATTCCTAAGTGCACACATAACAAGATCGTGCATTAAGTAGTTCCCTGCTGGATAGGCAACCTTCTAGTTTTGTAAAAAAAAGAATTTTTTATGAGGAGCAAGTTAGAATGGTACTTAATATTCTGTGTTAAATCTGTTTTCCTAGTGTACTTGATTCCTAAGTGCACACATATATACAGTTAGCAGGTTGCTCATTATTTAGAGAAGTACCTTCTGTAATGTGATGCAGTGGCGGAGCTAGGAATTCAAAAAAATAAAGTTCTTATACCAAAGAGATTCAACAACTAAAATATATATAGAAAAATCATTTTTCCCTATCTACATTGTGTAATTTTTCAATGAAGGGGGGGTCAATTTGTCCCCTGTGCACCCCTTTGGCTCCGCCCCTGATGTGATGAAATCTTACGTGACACATCTTCTAATAGTTGGTTATTTTATGTGTTTGAACCCAAATCAATCTTAAAAGTTTCATTTGTCTGTATCACATATCAATTACTAGGTCACATGTTATCCCATGACATTTCTTATTTACTCGTTTGATCTACCTTTTAGTCTGTCTTCAACAACTAATGAACTTGTTATAGATGCATTATGGGCCTTTCAAATTCTTTACATAAATGTCTCTTGTATTGTGGCCACGTTGAAGCTCTTCATCTCTTTTATTGTCCCTTTCTAACCATATGCTGATCTTGGACTTCAAACCCAAGATTATTACTTGTGTAAAGGAGTGTAATCTCACTGCTATTCACAAATTAGAAGCTGCACCATTTACCCATAACATTCTCAATCATCCTCTATTTTCCCTAGCCATGTCCTTTGTGACATGGTTCATTATCAGTCCGTCTCTTTTATCTGTTTGTTCACATGCCTCACTTTATGTTTTCGTTTGAGTGATTTAGTATACTTTGCCAAAGTTATCAATTTTTTTTTTTTAAATAGTATACTTTGCCAAGAATTTGAGACATCCTAGTTGAACTCCTTTATTAGTGATGTGAAACCTTCTTTACCCATTTCAGGTAGACATGGCTGCATTGAAGCAAATGGGTGACCGTGACCTGAAGGAACTGGGGATACCAATGGTACTTATAGTTTCAGTCATCCTATTTGGAAAATTACACTAACAAATTCAACTGCAAGTGGCACCTATTCACTTCCTGAAGATAAAGGGATATTTTCTCGTTGGGGTTGAGGAGAAAGCTAAACTTCTCTTGATTTATACTGAACTGTAGTACACTTGCTACTCTTTTCCTATTTTAGCCTCTAATTGTTGCATTCTGGGGATTTGCAGGGACCAAGGAAGAAGATTCTCCTGGCTATGCTTTCCCGAGCTAGAAGGCCAGTGTAGTATGGTAGTTATATTTGTTCAATGCAATGCTCCTCTATGGTTTTCACGGTTAAGTTTTCAAACTGGCAGTTCTGGCAAATGTATATAAAGGATCGTGGTAAAATGCTAATGTTGTATAAAAGACAATATGTAACAGTGAAATTCTCTCTTTCGTTTTTGGTGTGTTGTGATTTATTTTAGAGAAGAACTGTTCGACATGGGAAGAGATTTAGAGTTATCCCTATAGCGAAGATTAAATTCAGTGTTTTGTCAATACACCAAAACTTCACTTCTGGGATTTTACCAATACAATGCAGAGGTACAAATCGCAAATATAACAATGTTTTCAATTAATGCGCACATAAATAATGTAATTACAAAACATAAATGCATAGTAATGTACTCTGAAACGATCATCAACAAGCTTTAACAGAAGGGTTAGCAGGGCGTGACGATGAGGCACGATTTTTATTCCCACAATCATTCCCAGTCCTTGCAACCCAAGCAGTCAAAAACTTGTTATTGACTTCCTTTAGATCCTTAACCAACGGCTGTGATGAAGAACTCCGGTTACAGGCGTGATCAGCAGGAAATCGGTGTTTGAGGCAAACTGGAATCCGGCAAGTCTTGCAAGTGCTAGTGTTGGAGAAGGTCAAAATCCCCTTGCATCTCTTTACAGGGCAGGTAGGTTTCTTCTTTTTCTTAGGGTCACAATCCCCGGAATGTTCGTGTTTCTGCAATATCCCTTTAACTTCTTCGCTGCTTTTACAGCCGGTAGTTTCAATGGACATGGAACAAATTTCGCAAACCAAAACCTTTCGGCTGTTATCGTCGGATTTTGGGCATTCATGAGACTTGCATGATCTATGCTCCACACAAAATACCTGCACAGAGGTTTGTATCACAACAATGTTATCAAGTCAACTTTTTCCAGAGAGGAATTGCTAATGACAATAACAGACAATTTAAGATTTGAACTTTCCGGGTTAAAGTTTGAACCTATCACAAGATTTCGAAATATCTGTTTACTTTATGTAATTGGACAAAGGTATGAATGGACCATATTGTAGCAGATGATTACATTTACATGTCCTTTTTATAGAATAGAGGAGCAAATTTTTTGTGATAAGTAAAGCAAAATCTTACAATAAAGGGGAAAAAGTGGCTTACCTTATGACAGGCATGGCAGGTAAAAGGGAGAAAATCGAGCTGATGACAATCAGATAGTTGGCAATGTCTTCCTAAATCTGGAAAAGCTTCTGTTCCTCCTCCCATCTTCTTCTTGGTTTTTCTTTCGTGTCAGATTTTTTTTTCTTCTAGTTGCCTGGAATGGAGTTTTCATGGCTATATATAAGAGTTAGGGTTTTAAGGTGCTTGGCTTGGGCAATAAGCCATAACTATTTACAGGTCGGCCCTCGTAAATCTTAATTCATGCGTGGAAGGAAACCGTGGAGGTGCTGCATACGCGCTTTCGTCATCAATCGGGTCCGGGTCGGTCAATGTGACCCAGAACGATCCAGAAAGTTCATGGCTTGCTGCATACTCTGGGCCCCAAGCCTCAACTTCGGGCTGAAGCCTTGGTCTTAGTGTCTGGTCTTAATTTTGGTATTCATCCAAGTGTGCTCTGGGCCTGAACTTGCACAACAAGGACCAAAAAGCAAACATGAACCGAACTGTATCCATTCAAGGCCCAAGAATAGCGTAAAGTCTTGAGCAAACCATACAATACAAATTCCACTAGTTTAAGGTTTAATTATGTGCTTTCACTTTAGTTTCAAAATTATCTTTCATACCACAATTACTTCGCTAGATACATGAACCTGACACATGCAGATATGTGTATTTGGATACATGCAGGTCAAATTAGGTTTAATTTGTTCGAGATATACTACTATACTTCGGCATGATTCACATGTGTTTGAGGTACACTACTTCTAGATATATTGTATTCAAGCATGATTTACATGTAATTGGGGTACAATAACTCTTTGTGTCACCTTTTGCTTGTCTCTTTCTGCTCTCTCGTTAGCCTCGCTCTCTATGTATTTATATTTCAGAACATATTTCGTATCAAAGATACATGTGTCTAGTTGTATTTGGAATACACTAACTCTCTCGCTCGTCTCTCTTCTTATTTATCTATATTTCAGAATGTATTTGGTATCAAAGATACATATATTTAATATCTTTAATACATTTATTTAATTTAAAATCTAAAGGAGTGGTGCGTCTAATTTAAAATCTGGTACGAAATTATTAATCACGGAGATAATACGTATTATTAATCTTTCACGTATAATTTTTTTCAACCAATCAGATATCAAAAATAAAACAAATTTCACAAACACAATCATTTGTTATTTCTTTTCCTTTTTGGATAAACTCGCAAATGTTTTGCAATCAGAGACAAGATGCACATGCAATCATGCATGGGGCATCATTAGTAAAATTCATGGGATTTATCAACCATAATAATAGCAATAGAAGTGGAGTGACTATGAAACATCATTGGTCAAGTTTATGTGATTAATTTATCAACCAAAAATAAAATAAAATAATTCAATTGAAGAGCGAAAAAAAAAAAAAAAGGTAATATTTGACTTCACAAATTCACATCCTTGTTGGTCATAAAGTCAATTATAGCTCTTCCATACCAAAAAAAGAAAATAAAAAAATCCCTTGCCCATTTGTAAAGTGGAAATTCCTTTGCTTTTATAAAGTTTCTTGGAGAGCATAAATGCTCTATTGTATAGTATAACTTGGTGTAAAGGACCACAACATCCAAATAAGAAATTAGAAATCCTATTTATTCTGATATGGTAGATCACATTAATAAATATTTTGTTCCTGTTGTTGAGCCTAATTAGTTATTATTATTATTTCCAATGAAAAAATGATACAGCAATAGATTGGTAGGTAAGTAAATATTATATCTTTCATGAAGCATTGCAATGCCAGCCAGTTAAGCCACACAAATTATTATATTTATATATTATGTATAAGCAACGTGCTTAAAGTTTTATGACTACTAATTAATACACCACTAGCATAACAAATCTCTATTAAATGAGTACTAATTAATACAATTTTAATTGATAATTTTACAAGCAACAACTGGACAATTATCATGAAACTAATTTTGCATGTTGAATCATTAATTTCATAATTTATTTTCTTAACATAATAATGTATATTACAGTTAGATACATCGTATTAATCTATGCAATATTAGATCCTTATGTTAAATTATTCATGCTTCATATGTCTCAGTGTGAGTATGCTAGGGATGTTAAATGTCTCATGTTAGTTGAATATGATTATTTATTTAGAAAGCACCTAAAGTTTTTTATATGTTCATTTTCTTAGTTTAATTTAGGGTCACATCTTTTTTCAGAAAAATCTAGAGGAATTTTCACATATAGCCACTCAAACATACGTTAATTATGCTCCATAGCTCTAGTTTGGGTAATTATATTTCTTAACTATAGATATAGCAGTTTTTGTATATTTCGATGTACAATTTGTGTAACATTTGTATAATTCGCTATACAATTCGTAATTTTTTTTATAGTATTTGTATATTTCGTTATATAATTCATGCAAAACATTTGTATAATTCGCTATACAATTCACACTGTTTATATTTTACTATACAATTCACACATATATAATTCGTTATATAATTCGTAGTTTTTGTATAACATTTGTATATTTCACTATATAATTCATGCACAATGGTTGTATAATTTGTTATACAATTCACAATGTTTATATATTTGATACAGTTTGCTATATAATTTGTTGTATTAATTTAAACTATAATTATACAAAAATGTTAATCGCAGACTATAATTATTTTAAATTATAATTGTATTAGCTAATTAACTAATATATGTTTGGCGTAATTTTATATCTACTCCCACAAGTGTCCCCTTTCTATCTCTAGAGCAATTGAATTGGCGATTGAATAATTGGTGTTTAATTTAAACATTTTGATGTCCCACAATTATAATGAAAATGAATTGTGATTTGTCGTGGTAGAATTGATTAATTGAGTAAAGAATTTGTATATATGATACACGACAAAGTCAAAAAGGACCGTCCTTTTTAATGGTTGAAATTAGGGAGGATTTTTGTGACATTATGTGAGAAATATTAGAACCATCCAGAAAATATGGACTTTAATTAATTGGCAATAATTGTGGGATCACATAATAATATGAGAGAGGGAGAGACTTTTTCAAGGCTTTTTCCTTGATGGAGACTTTAATTAGAATTAATTTAATTTAATTTTAAAAATTAATCATCCGAACTCTTAATTAGTTAAAAAAAGTGTCATATCAACAATAACAATAATAACATATCCAGTGAAATCTCACAAGTAGAGTCTGGGGAGGATAGAATGCACGCAAACCTTATCACTATCTCAAAAATAGAGAAACTATTTCTTGGAAACCCTCGTTTCAAAAACCCATAGGTAGAATAAACTAGATATGAAAAATGAGAAAGGAAAAAAAAAGAAAATCGGAAGAACAACTAATAACGAAAAGCATGATAGTGTGTACATACGATAAAAATTAACATATATATGACGAATAATGACAACACAGGATATAAAATATACGCAGACCTTACCACTACCTCACAGAGACAAAGAGACTGTTTTCGAAAGACCCCCAACTCAAATTTATCAACCCAAAAAAGCAGAAAAATACTAGATATAGAAAAACACTAGAATGAAAAGATAAATACCCTAAAACCAACAAAATAAATGACGGACAATAACAAAACAATACATAAAGACGCAACTAATCCTACTAACCTACTGCTTCACAAGGCTAGACAACATCCCACCCCTACTAGTCTATTAATCTTCTACCCTATTACGTGACCTGTGATCCATTCCTTTCTATCAAAGATCATGACTTCGATGAGGTGTCATATCTTGTTTAATCACCTTTCCTCAACACTTTTTTGGTGTATCTCTAAAAGCTTAAGACCGCAATTTGAGGCAAAAGCTCAATTGCACTATGTCCCAAATATTAGATATAGAATAACGACTAGAAAAAATTCCTAAAAAAATTAAATAAATATACCATACTTAAATTCTCGATGCATATATAGGTTACATTGTTAGTTCTCATACTTCACTAGACTAGAAGCGATAAATAAATCATCTCATACCAATTGAGAACAAATTAAATCAGATAATTTTATTTCTCAATTTATTTTCTAAATAATAAAAATAATTAGTAATAAAAAAGAAAAAAGAAGAAGAATGATGAGACTACACTAGCAATGCATGGGTGTTATGTGAGTGCTCTTTTTTGCCAACACTTTTTAGACTTTTAATATCAGAAAGTTTTTTCTATCAAAGACACAACTCATGTGCTATCTTTAATCATAAAAAAAGTCATAAAGATGCCCCAATACCTCTCACCCATAACATAATTGCTCTTAATTATCCTTCTTTAGGACGTTTCACATACTTTATTACTTCACTTTTATTTATTCCATATTTTAAAAATAGATTTTATTATTTTAATATATCAAGAAAAATATGTTTTTTCATGTTGTATCTTATACATTAATTACTTATTTTTCGAATCATTTTCTAAGGACTAAAACTATATATCAATTAATATGAATATTGCAACAAAATATTCATTTATTTTTTAAGATACTTGTAAATAAAGTTTAATTAGACAAGAGTGAGTAAACTGAGGGAGTAAGTTAAAAAAAGTCCAAAAGTTACTTTTGTTAATAGGTTTTATCATATTTAGTCAATGTTTAATTTGCTTCTTCTCCATCACATCAATTTTTTAAAGTTATTCATAACTGCTCAGCTTAGAGTCGTTTCACCAAATAATTTCAGAATTAAATTATAGTGTCACTTAATTTATTGTTTAATTAGTAAGTTTGGAATAATTTATTTTGAGATTAATAATTAGTATTGGGATAAGTTATCTCTTCCTTTGAATGATATAGTAATCTCTGAAAACTTATTCTGGAATAAAGTAAATGACAAATATATCCGTGTAAACTCTTTTTATAAATCACTTTTCACATTGATAAAGGGTATTTTTGTAAATAAATAATTTGTTCTTAAAATTTATATAATGCATATTATTTTGAATGGAATAAATCAAACACTCAATCCGAAATAATTCCATCGTAATTAATCTTATCACGACTTATCCCATCATAACTTGTACTCAAACCAAACAACTCCAAAGAATCCATATTATATCATGAATTCATGAGCGTTAGTAGACACTTCTAATTCAAATAACAAGAATGAAAAGCAAATTCATTCAAAATTAGTATTATTATAGCATGAATTTTTTAAGTAAAAATTGAAAGTCTATTTGAATAGTCTTATTTTAAATGCTTTTAAGATAAAATAATTTTTAAGTCAATACAAATTGACTCTCTCTCTACTTCTATTTCAGTTTTTCCTCAGTTACCCTTTTAATCCTCAATTAGAAAATAATAGTGAAGATTATCTTCAAAATGCTTAGAAAATACAAACTTCTTTTTAAAACAAACCACGTGATAGAGTAGCATAATTAGAACTAAAAAGGAAACCAATCTTCAAACTTAAGGCAGTATTTAACTTTTTTTCAATTTTTATTAGGGATTTCAATATTTATATTAGAATCTAACTAAATTTATATTCACATTAAAAAAACACATGTTTAGAATAAAGCTTCCCGGAATGATCCTGCTTAAAAGCTGAAGACCGCAATTTGAGGTAAAAGCTAAACTGCATTATGTTCCAAATCCTAAATCTTAATGGGAGCAATTTGAGTTAAAAACAAAAATGGTTGGAAAAAGAAATATGAATAAATAGTTCTCAGGTACTGAATCCTGCTGGTAACATCCAAATTTCTGCCTCACTATCAGCTTCCTCTCTCCAAATCTCAGTCTGTCATAAATGTCTGCTTCAAACAACTGTCCCTGAAGCTCAAAGAATGAATTTTGAAACCTTTTCAATAAACCCAACGTTTGTTTTCATTCATATTTGAACCTCAAAGATTGAATCTTGAAACTTTTTTTTGGTTGAAATGGGTACTAGCAAGCAAAGATGGAGGATTTCATTTCACAAGTCTCCATCAAAACACCCTCCTATTCCTATAGAATTTATCTGTCCTATATCTGGTTCTCTCATGGCTGACCCTGTTATCGTTTCTTCTGGCCATACTTTTGAGCGCCACTGTGTTCATGCCTGCAAATCACTTTCTTTTACGCCTGTTCTTCCTGATGGTTCTGTTCCTGATTTCTCCACCGTCATCCCTAACTTGGCTCTCAAGTCTACAATCCTCAATTTTTGCCGTTCCTCTCTTCTTGACCCTCCAAAACCCATCAATTTCCTCACAGCCGAAAGTCTCGTTTATACATTGAAGGCCACCCAACACCCCAAAAACCTCGCTGAAGATACTGCCAGATTCAATGGAGTCCGGATTATTCAGTCGGCAACCGAGTTGAACCGGGTGCCGAGTCACATCTCAACGAGTTCAGAGGAATCTGTGACCCCTAGAAGTGGACCCACTTGTTACTCTTCGTCGTCGGCCTCTGACGTGGATAACCTGAACCCTAATTCCATTGAAGAAGATGAACTTCTTGTGAAATTAAAGAGTTCAAATATATCTGAACAAGAGGAAGCTGTCATCTCGTTTCGGAAATTGACCCGAACCCGTGAAGAAACCCGGTTCCAGTTATGCACTCCTCGTATACTGTCAGCTCTGCGTGTACTCATCACCTCGAGGTATGTTTCTCTACAAGTTAATTCAGTAGCGGCATTGGTAAATTTGTCGTTAGAGAATCGAAACAAAGTGAAAATTTTACGCTCTGGAATTGTTCCGTCTTTGATTGACGTGTTGAAAAGTGGATTCCAAGAATCACAGGAACATGTTGCTGGTGCACTTTTCAGTTTAGCATTAGATGATCAGAACAAGACTGCAATTGGGGTATTAGGAGCACTGCCTCCGCTTCTTCATGCCCTTCGCTCTGAATCGGAACGAACTAGGCATGATTCGGCTTTGGCCCTGTATCATCTTTCTTTGGTTCAGAGTAACAGGGCTAAATTGGTGAAACTTGGGGCGGTTCAGCCATTATTAAGCATGGTTAAAACGGGTCATATGACGGGTCGGATTTTGTTGATACTTTGTAACCTGGCAGCCAGTTCTGAAGGGAGAGCAGCAATGCTTGATGGGGGTGCAGTTGATTGTTTTGTATGTATGTTGAGAAAGGGGGAGTTTGATTCGGATTCGACTCGTGAGAATTGTCTTGCTGCATTATATGGACTAAGTCATGGTGGGCTTAGGTTTAAAGGGTTGGCTAAAGAGGCTGCTACAGAGGAGTTGTTGATACAAGTCGAGGAAGCGGGAAGTGAAAGGGCCAAGGACAAAGTTAGAAAGATATTGGAGGTTTTGAGGCAGAAGGATGAAGAAGAGGAGGAGGAAGTTGATTGGGAGAAGTTGCTTAATTCGGATGATGATATCAGTCAAGCACGGATAAGTTCTTCATAGCTCTTGTTTGTTTCTGTTTCTTCATTGTATGCTATTTCATTCCTTTTTTCTGAGAAATGGCTTGTAATTAGGCACGGTGCTCTCTTTGCATAGCTGCTGATAGCATGATTTTGGTTTTGGTTTTCCTTCTTGTGTCTTCTGGGATCATGTGACTGTTGACAGGGTAAATAATGTTGGAAATGTAAAGAAAAGATTCTCAACAGTGTGTTTTTGTTTTTTGAAAAGAAGAGGTTGTCTTGTCTTTAACATGAACTCATTGTCTCCTCATACTCTTCTAGCCCATTTTCATTTTCTTGTGTGCCTCGGGCTTATTCTATCAACTGTTTGTGGCTTACACCAGCCACTGTATTGTAATCTGGGATTTATGTTGGAACTGATTGACTTCTGCAACTTTGAAATTCGTGAGAAAATTGTCCTTCCTAAGTTTCTTTAAGGTCTGCATTACAATAGACATTGCTGCATAACGGATGTAATGAACTCCAGAGTTGTTTGGCATCTTTGAGCATCTTGGTGCTCAAACAGTGAAAGCAAGAACGAAGAGAGTGTACCATTCCCACAATCCTTGCTCTGATGTGTGTTGCTACTGGGAAGGTTAGAATTTCTGCACTAACATTTTTACATGGGGACTAAAAAGTGTTTTTGAGCATTAGTTACAATTGTATTACAAGATTATGCACTTCTGTAAGTGTTTAGACATTATCGCTCTGATACTTAGCTCTTTCATTCTCTTTTGTCTCCTTATAATACTGACTTTTACATGCGAAAGACAATTAAGAAGAGATTCTCATTACAGATTATATGCTGCATTGGATGTAGAGTCTACTTCCAGACCATACTGAACTGTTTTTTTTTTCCAGAAACAAAGACAAACAAGTGCTGTCCGATCTTTTCCTCTACACATCATTTTGTTCATTTTAATTACTTAGCTTGATTGATGAAAGATATGAATAGGCACTGCTCTTTATGCCTTACATCTACCATTGATATATTTTGTCACAGTGAGATGGTTCATCTTCCTCTCTTAAAGATTGGCCTTACAACTGTGTGTTGTGCTTTCTCCTCCTGAAGTCTCTCTTTGTCCTTTAGGATCTTGTGGGAACTTTACTTAACCAGACACTAATGTTGTTGTGTCTTCGTTTACCATAGACAAATGTTCTTGTTTTCTATCCACATAGGTAGTTCTAGGATTTAAGTTTTATAAGTTCAATATTTAAGGTGCTTAGAATTGAACCTATGATATTTTTAAAGTTATACGTTCATAACTACTATTTGTTGCAATTTTCATGGATTTTTACATATAAATTATGTTCTACGTCAAAAGTATTAGTTCAGATGAACCCCCTTACGGTATGCTACACTCATCTTTGATAGTAATTAGTAAGGTTTGATCTTTGAATAGGAAATGGAGTGAACTGCAGCGTCTAAAATGAATTTGCTTCTTTGAAAGAGGTCTCGTACTTCGAAAGATTATCTTTTGCTTGTGTTACATGTTCCATACTGCAAGAATTTCAGGACTCAGAAACATTCCCTGTTGAAAATAATCCTGATATAGGATCAGTGACGGTAAATACACCCACTCCTAATACACTCACATACCCACATGACTAAGAAAAGTAGAACTGGTTGTAAATGTAGTTTCATAGTTCCTTTGGATGCCTAACTGGCTTTGATCAGCATGCAGTGCCCTTCCAAAATGCATAGGATTCTTGAAGAATGACCTCGTTCTCATGCAGTTTAGACTCCGTATTCTATTTCTATTGGGCAGTATTGACTTGAAGATGCCGTCATCAAAGTATTTCTTGATTTTCAATCTCATGACAAAAGTTTTACTGATGGGAGCAGAACCCAGACAAGAGGACGGAGATGACGGGGAATGGATGGCGATTCTCGTTCATTTATGCCGGCTTCTTCATATCTAAATAAGTATATTCCGATATAGCAAAAGCTGATGGTATACACCTTATAGTCACCATAATCAAGACCTACTGCTTCCATTTAAATACTTAATATACCTTCTTTGATTTCTTTTTAAGTAGCATACATTATGTTCTTGTCAATGAAGACGGACAACGACTATAATTAATTAGGCCAAACTTGGGCGGATCAAACGAGTAGTGTGTGTCCCAGAGTTACATTTCGGTTTCAATATAAGATTGATCAGATTCATAACTCAACACGAAGCAAAATAAAAAAGGACAAGATCCTTAAAACTAACATATCTTTCTTAAGTCATTAAATTGAATTAGGAGGGGCTATACGAGTTACCAAATTTTATTTGATTTTGACACCTCAACAAGAATCAATACCAAGCGCGTTATGTTTCTCTTTAGTTACCAAGGCAGTAGTGCCAGGTGAACTTTAGTTGGCAATGTCACTATAATTTAGAATCTGTACTAAAGGAAACACCGACCTGAATCAAGATCCGACCTTTTTGAACACTTGCTCTCAAACCATAATAAACCAACAAAACGATCCATCAATCAATCATTTTGAACTGAAAAGTTGCAAACTTTATTTACGGTTTGATTTCTTATTGAAGCAAATTTGATGAACAAACAGTAGCTTCTTAAGTGCATCTCACCTGAACCAGTGATTCAGTGTACACCATTTCAATATAATGTACCAGTACTTCACACTAACCACAAGTAGTTTAAGTAGTAGTAGTTCCAAAACAGAACTGAAGGAGAGCTTTGTGATCTAAATAAATGGTGGTAAAATGTAAAAACATTGTATACATATTATAAGTTTTATCTTGTAAGTGAATAAATGCAAAAACGAAATTCGAACCCAAAAAACATACAGTAACATAATCAACATCCCTCAAGGCTCAAGTAGTTCAATAGTTGAAAGCGTCACACCTGTGCCTGATCTCACCACTTCTGCCAATTTTAACACCATGCTCACTTAGCTTCTGCATTGCTGAAGCAAATGCATTAAAGAATGCATTTTGATCTCTAATATACTCTTCAACATGAACTCTCGTCCTCGGATCTGAAAACAGACCACGGTCGGAAGACAACAGACCCAAACCCTTAGGTAAATTCTGGTAGTACATGTTGTCGAATTTATTAGGAGTCATTACATCGTTGAACACGGACAATGTTGGATCTTTCTGGTAATTACCACAAGCATTTTTCAAAGCTTGAGCAAATCTGGGGTTGTAAGAAGGGTCATATTGTGAAGTTTTGTTGTAACTGTAGAGATTTGAGCTGAACTCTTTACAATGTGAAAACCCAATTGTGTGAGCGCCGGATAATGCTACCATTTCGGGCACCGAAAACCCCTTTGACCCGAAGATGTTAATGATTTGATCCATCGACATTGTGGGTCGGGGCAGATTTCCTTCAACCAACGAAGCTTTTGAGATAAAAGAATCTTTACGGCCCAACTTAACTGGATAAAACGGGCCTCCGGTTTGTACAACGAGATTCCGAGTAGCTACGGCGAGAATGTCGGAGCAAGAGACAACTCCGGGGCATGCAAGTTCAAGCGCCGTTTTGGCGCGTATGACTACATCGAACCCATCACCGGGGAGAGAAAGGTTGATTTCGGCGTCACGCTCGGCTTTGTTGAAAGGAGTTGAGGAGACGAGAACGGAGGCGTCGCAGCCCTCGACGAAGCAGTCGTGGAAGAAGAGGCGGAGGGTGGCGGCGGCGGTAGTTGGTGAAGTGATCTGTTTGTTTGTAGTGGTTTCTTGCATAATCTGTTCAAATCTTGGACATGATCTCCGGTAGTAAGCAGTATTTAGCGGCGAATGGAGCTGTGATAAAGAAGGAGTTAAGAAAACAGAGAAGAGAAGCAAAAGCAGAACAGTTGAATCCATTTGCATAGTTTTCTGCTAAGCTCTTTTCTGCTCGCTCTTAGAGAAGGGAAAGTAGAGGTGTTTGGGTTTTAGAGAAAAATGGGGAAGAGGGAAATAGGTAATGGGAGGAACTGAGAAGTGGGGATGGGAAATAGCTGGAGGGCTTCAATGGGGTCTTCATATTTCTCACTTCTTCTCTTCATTCAATGATCTGTTTTTTTCTTTTGTTTAATGATACATGTTCTACTTTCATTTTCTTCCATAAGTCCAAGTGCTCTTCTGTTCACAACTCATCATTTTTCTTCTTTTAGGTACATTGGAAAAAATTACTGTTACCATCAAAATTTTATTGCCCAACTCTAATAGTAAATAATCATTCATTTTTAATTGGCCAAACATATAGTAAGTTATTAAATTTGTTCCTAAATTTCATTTTGACACTCTAATTTAACCTTATTCCATTTTAATCCTTTAATTTTAATTTTTATGTTTAATTTTGACACTTCTATCCGAGGAATCAACAAAATGGAGAGAGTGACATGTCATGAACATGACACAAAAAGTGAATTAAAAATACATGCACAACTCCCAAACTTGCTCTTATTTTTCTTTTTAACACTTTATCTTACCTTTTGTTCATTTTAATTTGTAACTCTATTTTTATATATATATAATTTAAACACAATTACTAGTTTTATAATTTTTTATTTTTATATTTGTTTTTTATTTTATAATCGACATTTGTCCGTTAGTTTTTAAAAAAATTCTTATAAAATTAATAGACAATTTTTTAAAAAATAAATAAATATATTTTTTAGAGTTTCTCTATATTTTTTTTAAAAAAATAACCAAGGAACGTGTGTCGGTTTTCTTTTTTAAATAATCAATTAAATAAATAACATCAAATATTTTTATTTTTTTTGCATATTCAAGCTTTGAGTATTTAACTCAAATACTGGCTCATGTTTTTTGTATCCACAAAGCTTTGTGAGTTAAATCCATAAAGCTTGAATATGAGAAAAAAATAATGTTATTTAATTTAATTAATTATTTAAAAAAGAGAATCGGCACACTTTTCTTGGTTATTTTTCAAAAAAATATTATTTAAAAATTGTCCGTTGACTCCTTAAGATTTTTTTTGAAAACTAATGGACAAACGCCAATACTAAAATAAAAAAATAAAAATAAAGAACATAATTTAAAAAGAAAAAATTATAAAATTAGTAATTGTGTTTAAATGATACATAAAAAAAAATAGAGTTGAAAGATTAAAATGAAACAAAGATAAGATAAAGTGTCAAGGTGAAAATAAAGACAAATTAGAGGGGTTGTGAATATATTTTTAATTGGTTTTTGTGCCATGTCCATGAATTGTGAAGTACACCCTCCCCATTTTGTTGATTGTTTGGATAGAAGTGTCAAAATGAAACATAAAAATTGGAGTTGGAGGATTAAAATGAAAAAGGGTTGAGTTGGAGGACGATAATAAAATTTAAGGGTCTACATATGTGTTTGACCTTTTTAATTATATTTTAAGTTTGAATTTTGATATTAAAATTCGATCCGAGCTCTCTTATTGAGAATGCTCATTCTTAATATTATGCCTTGAAGATGACTCGAACCTACGCTCTTTAGCATGAGATTTTGAGTTTCGCGTGTCTACCATTTCATCACCAAGGTCTATATTAAGTAGATATTAAATGTTGTTAGTAGAGTAAACCTCACTCTAATGGATTAAGCTTAATCTTTCTATGAGTATTGAGTTAAATAAACTTAAGCTACCAAATTTTGTAAAAGGTTTTATATAAAGTCTCTTAAATGGAAATGCAAAATGAAAGGATATTCTTGTATGTGAATGAGGCAAAAGGAATATGGATAAAGGAGGGGAAATTGGTAGAAGTTTTTTTTTCTAGTTGAGCTTTTAACATATTCAAATGTCATCATTAAACAGAAATAAGAAATAAAAAATAGTTTTTTTTTTTTAAAAAAAAGAAAGACAATTATTGTGACATGAATAGGAAATTTAGGAAGAGAATCCTATGAGTTATGAGGAAAGAAAAAAAAGGAGACACGCGCCGTTCCATGAACCACCAATCACGGGATGTACGCTCGCTACAAACATGGAAATCTGCTACTCTCAATTGACCCGTCGGTGCTATAATATCTTATTTTATAATATAATTTTTAAAATTCAAATTAATATATATTTTAATATGCCTCATGTTGTTAATCTCAAAGATAAGATTAAGAGTGATATAATAAAATTATCACTTTATTACGAGGTAAATCAATCCAACCGTTTTAGGGTTTAGGGTATACGCGTCATTAGCAGGATGTAATACAAGGGTTAAGCTCTAATTGAGGTTGGTAAACATGTGATTTGTGACTTTCGAGTTGTACTATATTTCAGAATTTTGTTGAAAAGGACATCAAATTAATTCTTTCTCAATATGTATACATAGGAGAAATTAAGGACGGAGTTAGCGCCGTATGTTGTGCCCTTAATCACATGCTTTTTCTGCTCTAATCTAATAATGGAGTTTCATATTGGCTAATCTTATAAATAACCTTTCTTTCACCTATTCAAATAATAAATAAGTATAATTTTTCAACAAAAAATGTTTAAACAAAGAGGGTCTGTCACTATCACCTGCAAAATGTTCGTAATGAATATAATCTTCCATGTTAAATTCGATTTTCTAGATTCTTCTTTTCATAAATTTTATAGAAACATAAATTTGAATTATTTGAACCTAAATGAATTAAAAAGTTGACTTCCTCCCCCTTTTTATCTACCTTTATTGGGGAAAAATGAAAAACGTAATTTTGTTTTATTCTCCCCTTGTTTAGATAGGCCCTTGTTATGTCGTTTAAATTAAAGATTGTGGGGTTAGGATCCATAAAAGCAATTATATCACCGAAATAGTGGCTATTGGTAGTTTTTACTCCTCCTCTTTTATTTTACGTACCACAAATTTTTTTATTCATTTAAAAAAGAATATTAATTTACTTTAATTGAAAATAATTTAATTTTAATTTTTTTTTAATGAAATAATTCTCAGTCACATAAATATATACAAATTATTTTATATCACAAATTTTTAAAAAAATTCTTTTTTTTAAACACCATACAAAGTCAAAGGGTGTCACATAAAATGAAACTGGGGGAAGTATTTCTTCTATTTTGAAAAGAATAACTTGATTTAATTTTATATGAAATTTAAGAAAAAAAAAAGACTTTAAATTTTATGGTTCTGAATTAAAGTTATGTCATATGTACAAAAATATCTCTTAATTTTATGGCTTAAATATGTCATGTGAAAAGTTAAAATTTAAATGTTGTAAAAAAAAAAAAACTATTCTTTTTTAAACAATCTAAAAAGAAAAGGAGAACATTATTTTTGAAATAGAGAATACGTTAATTCTTTTGCAGTTTAAAAAAAAGAATGAGCTGATTTGATTTGACACAATATTTAATTTTTTTTTAATCCTATAGTCCTCAATTAAAATTATGTCAAATATATGAAAATATCTTTTAATCTTGTAATTTTAAACATGTCATATAGTGAACTCAAATTAAAATATCGCTAAAAAAAATTATTTTTCTTAAACTTAATAAAAAGGAAAGAATTTTTTTTTAACGGATGGGCCAAAAAACTGCGCCACTATTATTGTAATTATTATTACGGATCAATTCGGCTCGTAAGCTTCAACTTATTCATACCTTATTTCAATGACCTGATTATTTATTCTTTTTCTTAATTAATTGCCATTAATTCTCTCGACCTATTAATGTTCCAATTTATGTAAAGGTATTTAACTTGACATAAAGTTATTTTAAAAAAAAAAAAACTGTAATCCAAAACAATCTCTATGACTAAAAAACATCTCATTTAAAAGTTGAATAAAAAATTTAAATCATTTTTTTCAGAAGTTAAAATTTATTATTCCTCTAAAATTAATTTAAAAAATATCATATAAATTAAGATAGAGACAAGAGTGGTGGGGATAAGAGGCTGGTCCCAGTATCATGCCATGAGAGAACGAAACGTCCATTTTTGTACTGACAGTTATCTCACAGCTCATGCACGGTTTCTCTTATTGACAGCTATATTTTTTATTATATAAGAATTTAAATTTTGAAATGATATTTCCTTTCAATACGTATATAGAGTCCAGCAAAAATTATTGAATTTATGTAACCCATAAATTAAATCAGCTCTGACACCTCTAGTTTGTTTCATTGTCTATCAATTCAAATATTTTCCTTTTCCTTTTCCTGAATACGTTCAGCTCTCTTTCTGTTTTTACTGCCAACACACCAAAAGCCAACAGTATCACTTTCCTGAGATACAAGTACATTATTGTATATCTTGTAGCAGGGATTAACTTAAATTAAGAGAGTAACAAAACCATGTCTTTCTTTTCCCACCGGTACAGAGGGAAACCATATTGCAAGAGGTCAATTTTATTCCAAAATCATTACTCAAGTACATGTAACATACTAATCTGAGAATTCAAATTATCTTAATTTTTGGTAAAAAGAATTCAGTATAAATATCCATTTCTTGTGTGTCACATCTTTAGTTTGTTTTAATAAATTTTAAAATTAGACAGAGGATTAGGGCCTTGGTTCTTCACTTCGAAATTGATGGCTAAGTCTAACTGAACATACAATTCCAATTTCTTCTAGCTGTAAACTCATCCCTGCTTGAAGGTGATCACTCAGCTGTGAAGTCCCATAATGATACACTCAAGAAGTTCTAGTGCCTGTTAATGGTGATTAGAAAGATGTCTCCGGGTGTTGGTTCTAATCAATGTTCCCAAACTGATTCAGGTTTCTCAAAACAAGAATTCTGATTCAGTGCACGGCAGAAATGCCCCATTTGACTGAATCAGCAACGGCCCTATTAGATTAATTAAGTATCTGTGGACTGAATCTTAATTCGACTTAAAACAGCATGAATTCCATGTTTGACATTTTGATACGACTTGTTGGAAACCTTTGCCACCAAGAGCAGCGAACACAAAAAGTGAAGCAGGGCAGAGCTTATTGCCCTTTAGGGAAATGTTGTCAAGCATCCACAAGGTAAAAAGAAGATGGGAGTCAAACTGCCCAACTGCAGTCAAGCTGAATGCACATATTATTACCAATACGACAAACGAACTTGGCTCCGGGCTCCCTAAAGCCTCAAAATAAAGGCATCAAAAAATGAAATCCTGAGTTTTCCAACTGAATTTTAAATTCACTATCCGTTAATGCCAATAGATTTCCCGGATAATAGTAATTCCATGCCACCTTGTGCACAAATCAACTACCATTGATGACTTGCTATATTCTACCTGCACCCTATACCAAGTAACCTAGTCCACCAAGGTCTAGACAAACGGGAAGAAATCACTCAACGTTTGTTTACTCCTCTGAGAATTGTTGAACATGAGACCTCATAGTTTTTCTCTCACTGTTGTGACTACTAAGCCACACCCTTGAGTGCTTGTCAACTCCCATAGAATCAGTGTAAGACATGCATTACTTTGTTTTGTCTTCAAATATAAATTTGGAACATCAAAATGAACCTACTCTTCAGAGATCATAATCATGACCTTTTACAAGTTAACCAGTATAAACAAGAAACATTTTTCATTTGACAACTGAAGAGAAGTTCACAGTTTGATCGACTCTTCAGAACACTGTTGGGACGAATATGGCACATAGTTAGCAGGGAAGAGGTTGTTGACATAGGACCTGTTACTAAACAATGCACACTGTAGAGAAAGCTAAAGAACATGAAATTGAAACTAAAATGGCCCCCAATTCTGCAACAAGGAGAACAGGGGTACCTGTTGTTTGAGAGGAGAAGTCATCCACTAGTGAGAGAAAAAGAGAAACCACTGCTTTGTGCAAGGAGTAGTAGTAGTATCAAGCTGCAGGTGCTGAACCTTTATTAGCTACTCAAAACAGCTAACCACATCAATCTTCACTATCAGAGCTGGCCTCATCAGAACTATAATCACTACTATCATCGTCAATATCAAGCTGCACATGCCGAACCTGTATTGGTTCGGGCATTCTTGTAAGTCCTGGAGGAGGCACTGGTCGTGCTGGTGCCTCCTCGGCCTTTTGAAGTGGACGAGAATCCACTGGAGGAAGAGCAATTGGATCGCCAGGTTTCCACCCAGGTGGAGGAAGAGGAAGATCAGTGGGCAACTCAACAGGCATACCAGGCTTCCAACCAGATGGCACTACAATATTTGGAGGGACGAGGCCCTGAATTGATGAAAGATTGGCAAGTGGGTTACTTTCTGCCGGAGGTTCAATGAGTGGCTCCAAAATATTCTCTTTGCTTTCATCTGTTTTAGGTAAGCCAACATCAAGATCAGCAAAAACATATAACTGAGATGCACGCAATTGCTCATCCTGTGGAGCCGGTGGGAGTGCTCCCCGAAGAGGAGCCTGTCCACCACCAAATTCAGGTGGTGCAAAAGTAGTGTAACTTATCCTATGAGCATATGACAATATGTTAGACAATTTCAACTGAGTTGCCACAGATGTTACTGAAGATTCTTCGGTATCGTTTTCCAACTTGGCCCGTTTGGGACGACGATAATCAGAGTAATCATCAACAAGATTGTCAAGAACACGCTCAGCTCCTTTGAGTTTGTTGGCAAAGGCAAGAATTGCAGAATCATTTGACTTAATTTCACGGGTGATTTTTTGTTTCTCATCTTGAAGATCAAGAATTTCTTGTAGTTCGGCAACTGCTTCAAACAGTTGCGTCTGAAGAGAAGTAAACACCGAGAGGATTTCTTTTGAGGATGATGGACAGGAATCTTGTGAAACTGGTGCTGCAGAAGGCAGAAACGAAGGGAAAGAGCCACGAAAAGCACTAAGCCAATGGGACCGGTTTGGTGAGACATCAAAGAGCCTTGAAGCAAGAGATGCCATTTGAATGAGAAGAGACTGAGCTCTAGAGAGAGGTGGGAGAAGAGGAAGGAGCGTTGATGAAGTGGTAGTTGTAGTTAATATATTTGCCTGTTGATTGGGTTGTGACACTTGTGAGGAGAACTTAGGAGGAGGTGCTGTGTTTTGTAGAGAAGGTGAACCGGGAGTTGGAAGGCCTAGCCGTGCAGGCGATTGCAAAATTTGGTGTTGAACATTCTGCAACATCTTCAAGGACCACGGTTGAAAAACTAGAAGAGGTAAAAAAACATGATCAATAAAAAACGTTAGCAATGCTAAACTATGGAAAGAATAGCATCCTATTGTTCCTCCTCCAATCCGAGAGAGAATTAGATAGGTACGAGCACACACACATGTGAAAGAGGAGGGAAGACCCCCCGAATTAAAACTTTTACGTTAATATTCAACATTCAAAATTGTTTGTATAATAAATGATTCAATTAGCATGAAACCAAACTTTTAGATGATGTAAAGGACAATCACAAAGAACATCATAAACCAATTGGGGACCATCAATTAGCAGTAATTGAACCAACAGCAAAAGGGAATCTGAACTTGTAATTTGCTCCAAAAAGAAGAAAAATTTTCAGTATCAACATTCCATTTCCTAGAAACAAGCATAAGATTCAACATCTGGAATCTGTATGTTCTACAAATTACAATGAATATTAATCATGTCCATAAAATCATAAATTACTTCTTGCCCTAAAACTAATACTATAGATTATAGATTAATGCCCATGAAAACAAGAATTAAGGTATTTCCAACCCAAAAAAATAACTACGGAAGCAAAATGCAGAAATCACAAGGGTGGCACAACGCTAAAGCCAAAGGCCCCAAAAAATAAGGGCTTCAAAATTACAAACCCTCCAAAAGAATCAACCCCCAAAATTCGAAGCTCAAATACAAAAACATATATACAGATGCGTTCGATTAAACGAAGAACCAAAAACACAGAGCAGAAGAGTGAAGATGAAGGAGATACATACATAAAAGGAGACGACCAGATCAAGCACCAGACCGATAGCACACTCGGGAAAAACAAAATAACCAGCCCTGGAATATAAAAAAATATGTATTTATTGTTACTATTAATTGAAAAAAAAAATAATCCCTTTGAGCCTTCATTTTAGTTGTCAGGTTACTTTTCGAAAATTAATAAATATATCTTAAATTATTAATCAATATTTATATAATTTGACTCTAAAAATAAAAATTATAATAATTAAAATGGGATAGAGGGAGTAATAATTTACTAGTTATAGACTTATATCTTATAGATACTTTCTATTTTTTAATTTGTCTAATTCACTTCAATTTGAATCAACTATATTTAAATATTAACTTACTTTGATAGTCTTCAATTCTTATATCAGAATCGATCCGATGACCATCGCATTATAAATGCGATGCCCTAACCTCCGAGCTAAGCAGACCCATATCTTTTTCATACCTACTGCCAATACTAAGTAGCAGTAAAAAAAAATTGTATCTTTTTTTTCTGATATTATGCATGGATCATGGAATCTAATAAGTGAGATCTCGAGTAAGTGTTTACATAATATTCTTCTGTTCGAAGATATGATTCATCGAAATGGACATGTATTTTTGCTACTATAAAATTCATAAATGAAGTAGCTAATGGTAGGATTTCCGAGAAATACAAATAACCTCTGAGTTTTTTCAGCTTTGATGAACATTTGAAATAACTAGTGAATTACAACTCCATTGTATAGCAATTGGGCCATCACTCTTTGCAAATTATCATAAAGCGACGTGCGCTGCTTTGCTATGCGCCGCCATTCATGGTGCTACCATAGAAAATCCTTTAGTTGAAGATGGTGATGGTGCAAATTCATTTCGTGCTTTTAACCAAACTCAAGCCGAAGAAATCTATTCAATGGTCACTGCTAACCACTTTTGGTCCCAAATCTTTGGGGTTGCTTTTTCCAATAAACGTTGATTACATTTCTTTATGTTATTTATATCAATAACTGGTTTAGGTTTTATCGTTATAGAACACAGAATTCTCTGGAAGCAATGATAAATAAATACAAATAGAAAACGAAAAAAGGAAATGGGGAAATACAAAATAGAAGAGCAAAGTCATCCAAAGTTGTATACAAATCATTACCCCGTTTTTTGTATTTCCTTAATTGAATTTCGTTTATTTGACGTATAATAATTTCTATATGCCTATTATGAATCTTCAACCTCTGGGAGCGATAAATTTGTTGGATTTTATTAACCAAAGAGATAACAAAACCCTATACTTTTCATTACAAAACAAATATATCAGAAAAGATGGATTATTTTGTGAAAGAATTTTTTTGGTCCTCTAAAAAGCGGAATTTGTGCTTGTGGAAATTATCGAGTAACACTACCCCTCTCTATATCATTTACTAAAACAGTGATCTCGAATCCCAAACAATTCTATTAGGGGTCAGTACACTAAGATTTAAGGTCACTTCTTTAAATTGCTCTCCATTTTTAAATTCAAAGCTTTCGCGATAGTTTCATCGATAGAACCAATTACAAGAATACCAGCTACAATACGTATTATCCCAAGAAGAATCCTTCCAGTAATATCAACCATTTACCCCACTTATAAAATATTTCAAGCTCAAACTAACTAGATTATCAAATAATTAAATTTTAAAAATTGTTATCTTAACTTTGAATGTCTTCTAAAGGTGACATTCTCTATAATATTGATTTTTTTTAAAATTAAAAGTAATACAAAATGTTATATAAATACAAAAGTAATTACTTGTCTACTATATTATTTTGAGATATCTAACAATACTTGTCCAATTTATGAAACAAAGAGTAATTACTTCCTAATTTACTCTTATCATTAATTATAATCATTTCTCTATTATATTTTTCAAAACATTGTATTTATTATATTCAAAGGGTGATTTGTCCAAATTACCTATATTATTTATTATTTTTTCATTTTGTGTCAAGTCAATAAAGAACAAGTTAAAGATAACAGGAGGGAGTATGACCGTACTAAACTTGATAGGTATTTACAATAGCGTCGGAGCAGGACAAAAAGTACAACTTCAGAAAACAAAAGGGTCCAAAGGCATTTTCTGCTGCCAACCAAACAGATTAAAAGGGAAAGTAGGAAACTCACTGTAAATTTATATTAGTCATGAGTTCTGAAAATTACATGCAACTGCTGCTGCAATTCCAGGAATGATTTCAAATTTCGAAATTTAAAGTAACAAAAAATAAGCAACTGTAATCCAACCAACAAAGCATCTCAACACCATTTCAAGTGCAAGTGGAATAAATCATCTCATCATACATTCGATACAACTATCCACTCTGTTTTGGCCAACAACTATATGCTTTGGCACCCAGAAATATGGGACATCGAAAAGAATGATTTACTTCATGTAGCATAGCTCAACACAAGAATTCGTGTGAACTAATTGCTACTCTAGCAAAATTGCCACCCAGAAATGTGGGATCTCGAAAAGAATGAAGCTTCCGATGAATCACATTTTTTTACGAGATAACTGCTGAGCTGATCTAACTTGGATGTCTTTCGTGAATACATTTGTAACAGCAAAAAGCATAAGGACAAACACAACTTGAGCACTCATAATTCCAAAATGGCTAATGCTGTTGCCGATTTCCATCCAGCTTCCTTTATTTCGGACCTATTACCAATCAGAAAACAAGTAAGATGGATCCCAACCATGATGAATCCCCAGGATCATCAATCATGTTCCGTGAGATAAATCAGTGAAAAGCATGAAAGAGAAAAACTCAAACACTGTTAGACATGATGACAGACGAGAACAGATTGGTACTGGTAATCCTACGTTTTTTCAAGCAAAACACATTGGATGGATAATAGATAGAAAAGCATATGAGAATTGCACATTAGGAGGAATAAGAGGACTACTTACCAGGAAGAAGAAATGGATTGTCATTACATCAGAACACAAGATCACCAGAAAATAGCATCCCAACAATGGAACTTGCACCAATTTAGTGATTGCACTAAACGCACATCTGCAGTTAATGCCCAACAACAAATAAAAGTCATCCATGGTGCACGATTGATTTCAAAATATTTCTACTTGCAACAAATTTAATTGGTCTCCGAAAATTCTAAAGACTTCTAGATGTAGAGATATAGGTTCCTATAATGCACTTTGTTCTCAGTGAAGATCAGGTAGTTCTTGTGCTCTGCAAATAAGGCTAGACAAGATATGTTAAAGCTTATGACAGGATAAGGATACCTTGACCCAATGGATCCCAAATGACCAACAAATTGTTATCAGAGACATATGAATGTAAATGTAGGTAGAAATAATGACGGTTTCTGTTGGCACCAGAATGAAGATAGGAAAACTATCTTAAGATTTTGAATTAGCTTATCATATAGTACTAGCCAACACTTATTTTAAAACAGGGAATGCACCTAATAACTTTTAAGAGTGGAGTAATCATAACCAAATAAACTTCATCCATAGTAGAAGAAATGACAGGGCTACATGTAAAGGCTGCAAGGTTATACCAAGAAGAAACCCAACCACCCAACATAGAAAGATGGTGTACTACAATGCAGATTTCGACTCTCTAATCATGGTTAACACAACAATAACGCGTTCACGGTTCCACAAGAGTGTTCAACACTCAAAAGTTGTGTTTGGAAAGTAATATGGATGGAGAACATTTGGACTTGGAAATAATTTGGATATTTTCATGGAAAACAGAAGCCAACGTAGCAGTGGTCGAAATTTGGGAGGTGCAACCCTTCAACAATATTTTTGGGTCCCTCCAGGCAGTGATGAGTCTCAAAAGGGTGAAAGTTGAGCACTGCAATGGCACTCCCAGAAGCCAATATATTAAATACGTAAGAGGGGTCCTTGGGTTATTTTCATATCTTATGTGGATGAGAGAAACAGTCCCCAAGCCCTAGAAACTCCAAGGTAAGATCTCCACCATGATCTTTGAACACAGTGGTTTTCCATTCAAACTGTTAATAAGGAAAATTTGCAAGTTATACTTACATGACAAGTATGAATGGTAGCAACAACTTGAAAATAAGCAACGCTGCCATAAGAAAAGGCTGCAAAAGATCGGAACAATCCCATATATCACCATATGCAAGTGAAAGGGAAATAAAGAATAAGCGATTCATAAACAAGGAGGTTCAGTTCCACTTACACTGAAAATAGTGATGAACCGATACACCGAGGAGATCTCAAAACTTGCAATACTTGCAAAGTTACCAGTTCCGAAGAATGCAATATTGAAAAAGACCATCTAAAAAGCAGAAATTGCATCAGCAATTTAAGAAGAAAAATATTTGGTTCAAATGCTGTTTTGGCCCTGATCTTCCCATTTTAGGACTAAACTTCACAAATTTTAAGATGAGTGACAAAAATAATTTAAATATAAAGCAGTACCATGCAGGTGTTCAGAATTTTAAACTAACATTTAGTTAAACGTTTGAGAAGGTAAACATTTGTATGTATATTATAAACTGACATTCCACTTCAAAAGGGGGATTACTATTCTTCTTTAGCTATGTCTAGAAAAAGATAAAACGATTTGCTATCAATTTTCATAAGTAACCTCTTTGATAATTGTTTTAGTTGGTTGTTATTTCATTGTGTTAGCATCAGTTACCCACTAAACCTGCTAGGAAGAGAAAAAAAGCTCACTGTCCTAACTGGCTAACCCATTGCTATCCTTACGCACTGTACTTTAAGCTTTCATTTCTTTATTCATGACAAAGTGAACCAAGTGATTCAAATATATATTCCCATTTTAACTTTGTGAGCAACGTTTAATTGGTGATTACAATAGTTCTAACTTCCAGAAGAGGTGGACATGCATTTAGAGCTACTCAAACAGCGTTAAATATGAAATTGTGAAGCATTTCTTTTCCTGGATGCACAATCAATTATGTGGTAACTTAGCATGTGATAATGATCTAATTATTAATAAACTGTACTGATTATATAACGAACTGACACACACGTGGAAGCAAGGAATATGTATAGTAGCCAGGAAGCTTCAATATTACTATTTGGATATATGAAAAGACAACAGAGCTGGATGCATACACCTCCAAAGTGTTAAATTAACAAGGCTAAAAATGACATCACTGTCTTTCTTTTTTCCATAACCATAATATCATTCTGGAGCAGAATGTAAAACTTACAAAGGTTAATGGGATCCTCATATCGGATAACTCCAGACACCTATTATCATCCTCCATGGATTTGCCTGGAGTTGATGATCTAAACTTGCTTATATGGAGATAAGCATTTTCTGCCAGTATCCATGCTAAAAGTGCAAGACTGAGAGCACCATAGAAGACTGCTTCATAGCTGCAGGAGATTCAAAAGCTTTCAAATCCTGAGTCATAATGTTATAAAAATTGAATCTACTCCTAGTCTAGGCCACAAAATGATGGAGATACCCGATTGATAGAAGCAGGAAGGGAGGTGCAATGCCAAGGAAAATGGAAGTCAGCCTGGACAAGAGACCAGTAGCTGAAAAGAGTGGGAGTATCATCGAGCAGCCTAAAGAAACAAATCAAATGATAAATACAGGGTTATCGAAACGTTCACAAAGAAAACAAAATATTGAAATTTGATCAGACTGAAGAACAGTAAAAGGTGAAAGGAATAATTACACAGAGAGAAAACTAGTGAGGCCCAGACCCCACTTGTGGGATTTCACTGGGTATGTTGTTGTTGTTGTAGAGAAAACTAGTGAGGAAAAGCTTCATAAAGGTTTCATTAAAATGAACCAAAAGAGCCTGAAAAATGAATGCAAGTGCAACAAAAGGACAGTCTGATATGCAATAAGGCGATACATTACCATAAACTGGTAGAAGTTTACCAAAGATATTATTTCTTTATGACAGGATGCAGCCTAGTAACTATTTGCAAAAATCACATGGAAGGAAGTTGTCATGGAAGTCTTACAATCTCTTTGGAATCTATGCAAACTTAGCAAAGGATAAGCATAATGGAAGAAAATGATCTATATAGGCGATACCAATTAGTTGAGAATTTACTATAGTCATCATGTCATGTTTACTTTAGGTCTTGTGCTTTCTAAGAGTCTTTTAGCCCTATTAGAGATTCTTATGCCAGTATGAAATTTAGAAAACTTATAGTTCTTTTTATTTATTTTAAATTTTGAAAAATGTTGTCCTGAGATGAACATGAATGAGGAACATAGTCAGTGAGGATTCTTATAGTTGATCCCAAATTGTTCGGGACTGAGGTGTAGCTGTTGTATGACAGGATGCAACCTACATATCACAGACTCTTCTTTGAGTTAATGTCATATCCATGTCCTACACATTTGACATGGGACACCAGTGCTGATGAAGACAATCAGCTGTCCTAGGAGGAGGGTAACTGTAAGACAGTCAGCAGGAGAAGAGAAATTTTGAAAAGTAATTCTGGATAGCTTGCCTTTTATTAAAACAATTATAAAGAAAACGTAAAATCTCACCACTTTGAATTCACTGTTTAATATTCCATTGTATTAACAAAATAAATAATTGAAGAAATAAATGGGTATAAAGGTTGCATTAATTCTGTTCATAGGACAACCGAGAACAATTCTAAGACTGAGCTACACTTAGCAGACAGATAAAAACAAAAAAGAATACCAGCAATGGACCAATTCACCAGTTGATGAAGGACTAACAATTCCTGCTTCTCTGTTCTATGAGTAGTTGAAAGCCAAACCATCAGAGATGCTAAGCCAACCAAAAGGATCTACTCCAAACGAAGAAAAAATAATTCCAAAATCTCTCAGTAAAAGTTAAAGATAATTTAGACAACATTGCACATAAACGGCATTACTTACCTGCAAGTGAAAGAGCAAGGGGAACTTGAGTTTCCTTGAGTCTTGTGCAACAAGACTAAGATCTTTAGCATGCAGTTCCACATATCGAAGAACTATGCCAATTGTGACAATCATCACAGCCCCAGCAACCCTACATACAGAAGTTCAGTACTTCTAATTAAATCCACCTACTACAAGTGGATCTGCAAGTTAAGACATTCAATAAGAAGTTACTTACACAAGCAGGGTATTTTCTGGAATTTGAGGGGGCATGAGAGTAAAAACCGACAAAAACCAACATGCCAGCCATACAAAGATTGGTATTCCAGATCTCATAGGTAATGATCTATACAGATAAAAAGGAACAGAAACCCCTGTAATTAAGAAACACCAAGTATAGAGCTTTCTATCTATGAAGCTCTTCACCTGTAAGGTAACCACACACAATGATTAAAGAATCCAGATGCTCAAGAACAAATTTGCTGCTGCCTAAAGGAACATACATAGACTAGGAATAGAGCCTCACCAGAAGCTCAAGTATGATCATGGAAAAAACACCAGTTGCAATGAGTTTAACAGAGTAATCATTAACTCTCCCGCACAAGTATCTGCACAATGCTTTGAGAAATTGATATTCACTAAATATTTGTGTCCACAGAAACATTGTCATCACGACATATGCGTGATAAAGGGGAGGAGATTTTTCAACCAACAGAAGAGTGCACGCTACTCCCATTAACAGCCCTCCTAAAAGATGTATCTGCGATAGAAAAAGAATACAAGCAAGAACCTGGGAATCAATTGGTCGGACAGCAATTCTTTCTACTATCACCTTAAGAATGACTATCAAGAATATCCATGTTTTTTTGTGGGAGGAAGTCATGTGTTCTAATAACATCAATTTCTAAATGCAAAAATAGTATAATAGGAAAAAGAATGAATATGCAAATAGAGGACCGAGATAATATAAATTTTTAAGAATTTCCCTTATGAGAAATCCTGGATGATCACTTGATTCAATCAGTGTTATCAAAAGAGAAAAGCGCAAATAACTCTACGGTCTGTTGGGTCTTTAAGTGCAAAGCACAAATAAAGCGCCGCTTCAAATAAAAAAGATGAAAATGGAGAAAAAATTACAAATATATATGTTTAGTCCAAGACTGATATTATATGCATGAATAGCAAATATATTGACAAAGACATTGACAAAAAATAACAATAAAGTGAAATATTAATTGTTTAGTGTTGCCTCTTCAAGAACCACTCATTGGCAAGGTTTGTATGTCCTAAAGCCTTGATGACGACAGTGAAGCGCATATTAAGCAAGGCAAACGCTCAACATGTTTAGAGACTAGTTTTAGGCTTAAGCGCACCTTTGACAACACCAGATTCAATAGCTTTGGAGATTAGGCAGAATAAAGACAAAATATAACCAAATATGGTCCCAAAGCTGGTTGTGACTTTCATGAAACATTTTAGAAAAAGAAGAAAAGGGAAAACTTTGAGGGTTTAGAGGAAAAAAACCTGACGATTAATGTCAAAAGGAGCATCTGGTGTCATTACTCCCACTTTTCTCTTAGATTTCAATTCCTTTCCTTAATATTCTTAAATTTCTACAATTTTGGCGCTAAACATCCTCCTCCCACTTGCAATGCATAGATAAAGTGACTCCCATCTCACCTTTGAAATTTCTGGAATAATGAATTAGATTATCTTTTACGATATAGGAACATGTGTAATTTTGGCATATCAATATTTGCCACTAGATGTACTCTTATCTCAAAGAGATAGAAAAACCACTGGACAACCCTTTGTGTATCTCCGCGTTGAATTAAAATCATATATCAACAGTCAAGATATTTTTGTTGGTTTTAGTTGGGATTGAGAAAATTACTTGAATTTGCACAATAAAATATGTTTCATGCATAAATGCATTTATATGTCTAATTTCTTCCTCCATTTTTCCTACTAATCCATCATACTCTCTACACCAAACAGAAAGATAATTTCTTTTCAACCTTCTTTTTACAACCCTCCTCTAACCAATGCATACAAAGAAATACACAACGGCACATGCATATAGAGAAAAACAGGTACCTTAACTGTACTTCTTGGATTGGGCACTTGCTTCTTGCTAAAAATATTTGCAGGTAGGGATGTATAAGATTGCAAGACATGGAGTATCACATAGATCATCCAGCCAACATAGCCAAGAGTAATTACAGTCATCAGCATCAACCAATCATATGTCTGGAAATAATGAAGTCCTTGAAGTGCCAAGCTCCTAAGCTGTTCAGATAGTTTCATTGCAGTTTCATACTCTTTGAGAGAAATCAGATGCTCGATTTGACGCAATAGTGATGAACAACTAGCCAAGGGCTTGAAAGGCTTGATGTATAATGAGGTCGACTGCTTTAGCTCTATATATTTGTCAAGAAAGCTCAAAAAAGGAAACAAAAATCAAGAGTGTTCTTCTTGGTTTTTTTTTTTTTTTTTTTTTTTTGAAACTGGTGTTCTTCTTAGTTTAATTAAAATGTGAAAACAGGACAAGCCCCAGTTACATTTATGAAGCAGTTTGGCATGACAGCGTAAGACTTCATTTTATCACTTTTCTCCTCTATTTGTCTAAAAATTGGTAACTTGTCCTATTTCTAATATATGTTATACTTCAATCGATATGTTGTATCAGTACTTCTATTTTGACTGTCATTTTCTTTTGATAAGGTTCTATGTTAACTGACATTTAAAAATTTGAAAGGTGTGAATTGCAACAAAAAGAAAATTATGAATATACGCATGTAAGATGAGTGAGGCAGAATGAAAATAGAACTGAAAAACAATCTAAGTATAGGGAAGGATACGGGACTTTCGAAGGAATTGATTAAGGATTTGCTTTGTATTGGCTAGCACAGCTTCAACTTCTTCTGCCTGGACATAAGAATGATCGTAAGACCTGCATTCGATCTCAATACAAAGAACACAATAGTGCCAAAGAACCAGCACACTGTCTCTCCCAATCCATCACACAGTCGTACCATGCAAAATAGATAGGGAACTTATAGTAATGCAGCTACCTTGTTCAGATTCATATACTGAAGAGGCAGATTGCCAACCGAGTTGACAGGACAGGGCAGACCAAGAAGAGTGGACTGCAATTTTTAGAGATCATATCAGAGTCAGACTTTAGAAGAAGTTGATATGATAGAAAGGCACTTCAAAAATAAGACTTTCAGAAGAGGACAAGGTAATCGACCATCAGCGGTGCTATGTCAGCTTGATTAACATCCAACCTCGTCATGCCACTGAGGCCCCATTCTGAGGGTGTCTCTGTATCATGCAGATGGTCATCAATAAAGCGACCAGTATTTTCATGATGGTCACTGTGGGAAATTGGCAAGGGATGCCCGATGCCTGCTCCCCATGCCACAAGAGGTGTATCCGTGTTTGTTGGGTGTCCATCTCCATGACTCCCTGTACCATAAATTGCTATGAATCACTATGCTACATTATACTGTAGTTGTTCAATCACAAAAGAAGCATTGTAAAAGATCCAGATAATTAAAGACAAACATGCCACCGGGGCCTAGCTTGAGTGGCAAAGGATGGAGGATTTGTGGCTGAGGTTACAGGTACCCACACCAGGCGAAGCCTGGTATTTAAGTGGAGAAGAGTAGAGGGGCGGGCCCATTATCCACTGAGCTTAGAAGGCTGTGGATGGTGCAAAGGGCGGACCACATGGATTTCTCGGTTATCAAAAAAAAAAAAGAAAAAAAGACAAGCATCACTTGCTGGGACAGTTAAGAATTTTTCTATCATGGAAACAGTTCAACTTGTGTGCATATCAAATGATCATACATATAAACCGTTTTCTATGCTGTGTTCACATGGTCAAATGTCTATTTACACTTATTAGGAAATAGAAAACAATTGAGTGCCAATTCAAACCTTTGTCGCTCATTCCATGATCTGCTGTAAATATATATGCAGTCTGATTGTCTTTGAAGTATTCCTGCATAAGATTGTAAACCTTTTCCGCTATCTTGTCAACCACTTTAACATTATTCAGATAGATGGACGAAAAGGGCTTATGTGCATGACCATTGGAATCACAGCCAAGCAGATGCAGAAAAACAACAAGCTTGTCTTGTTCTAGTAGCTCCTTCAACTTTGGGTCTTTATTAGAACTATTCAAGAGGTTCTGGAATTGATCGAATGACCACTCATCCAAAAAAGAAGCATCTGCATGTAAACACTATCAAATTGAAAAATTGGTATTTGGTAAAATGACTAACAAGAACTGAAAAGTTGGTGGCTATGTTTAATGAAAACAGCCTCTTAAAAAACTGTAACTCACCAGTTGCGAAATCCTCAAAATCATGTGGATAAGAATTCCAAGTGCTATGGGGCAAAGCACCACAGAATATGGGAACAATATCTGGACTACCATAGGAAAATGTATGCCGGCTCTGATTAAATACTGAATCAAACTCAACTGGGTTTGCCTTCCAACCTGCGAAATTACTAAGCTTGTTGAGGTTGAGAGAGTTACCTTAACTAGTAGTAATTGTGTATTCTAATGCACTTGAAGAAATATATAAAAGCCTTACCTTTAGTGACAGCACTAGGATCTTCATAAAACCCAGCAATTATAGCAACATGTCCAGGCCTAGATTCTGTTGGAGGACGAGCATGTGATACTCCCCATCGACCTTTTTTCCTAATAATGCTCCTCAAAAATGGAGCTCTGTATCCTTCCTCTGAATCCGGCTCATAAAACTTATCAGCCCGTAAACCATCCGCTGCAATTTATCAACCCAACAACAAAAAAAAGAACAATCACGGACTGGATAATTCAATGCAAGAAAAAAAAAGTAGCTGAAAATATTTCATTGCGTCAAATCGTCGAGCAAGTTGTGTGCAAGTGCAACGCACCAACCAGAAGAACCAGCCGCTTAGCTGGGGCACTGAGACGAGGTGGAACAGGGTCCATTCCATGAACAATAGGGGTTTTGAAGTAAATATCGAAGATACTGAGCATGTACACTGCATGAAGTACAACTCCAAGAACCACCAGCCATTTCTCTTTTCTACTCAGCCATTTCTGCTTGTTCCGAGCAGTATTAATGGCAGATCTCCGGCCATCTGTCTTTCCAACTCCCAGGATCCCATCGGTCCTCATGACCTGCGTATCTACTATCAGCTCTCCGTTAGATCACCAAATCTCCAACGTCTGTATAACTATAAACTTGAAACTTTACCAAACTATCTCGATCTATAGCGGTTCTTTTTGTTTGTTGAGTAAGCAATTGATGTTCCAAGTTACTAATTAACAACTCTGTTAAACCCAAGATTCCAGTTATTAGTGTAGTGATTTTGACCAATTCTGCCAATAGTTATAGGCTCATCTTGCGCTTATATTTGGCATACATGCATATAGTTTATTAATCAAAGATTGCCTTTTAAAAAAAAAGGAAAGATTCAACTTCTGAAGATGCAAATATTTTTTTACAATATAGTAGGAATAAGTATCCTTTTTATTTTCAAATGAAATTGTCATCACAGCTTTTGGTGTTAGGGGTCTGGCTTGACCCTTGTCTTATTGTGGGTTCTGGAATCATTTTCTTAATATATTAACTAGGATAACTCAAATATTAAGAAAGGAGTGAAGCCAAACTTGGGAAATTATGTTGTCACGTTATACGTAAAAATTGTCATACAAAAAAAAAGAATAGTTATTGATTTATATTTTGATCAATAAGACTTTGATTATTAATGGATTGAAAATAGAAAAATCGGCATTGGACGAATGCACAATTTTACACGACCTTTGTCAACTTATTACCACGATCTTGTCCATGAGTTTGAGTCAACATTGTGTATTTTGTATTCATAGATATGATTAAACGCAAGCAAACTGACAATGGTTTCCATTCATAACGAAAAATGGACACCGAGTGAACTTGAATTGACATGATACAAATACACACACCCCTTAACAGAAAACAGACACAAGTCACACTTCAACAGCAACACATTAACTTGCCAATCTTGAAACATCGGAGGATCGAAAATCCAAAGTGTCAAACTCTGTGTTTGAGGGAAAAAAGAAACATGGACATGCCAATGCTCAGAAAACCAAGCAATATTTGTTGAGTCGAAACAAGCCCATTTGGTGATGCATTAGAGTTGTCTGAAGGACCCCCAGGAGTTGGTTTAGGTGATCCTACTTCTTGTGCTCTCACAGCCAAATTAACCGTGAAGACGAGCATAATTGCTGCGACAAAAACAAACCTTTGGAGAGCCATCTTTGCCTATTTGAAGGAAATTAAGGTTGCTGTTCAAACTCTGTTTGTCCCTGGTTCTCAAACAAGCTATTTATAGGAAAATGCATGCTCTTTACTGTTGGTTATGGAGTTGCCGGCATTAGAAATAGACAATTCCTATCAAATTCTTCTTGTCCTTTTCAATAGTTGCATTCTGTAAAACTCTTAATTACAGGCAAAAAACTGCCATCAATTAATCAAGGCTGTTTATTGGCCTTAATGGCCTGACCAATCGATCAATGTCAAAGATTCATTAACTAATGAGAAATGAGCTATCAATGACTATTTGGATCGATTATTGGCTGTTGCTGCTGGTGTTTTGGGATTCTCCGATATTGTAAGTGTAGCTCGTCTGTTTTAGTCAGTTTTCAATTATCAAGTTTATCCTCTTGCTCTTGACCTTAAGTTCAAATCAAGACACATCGAAAAATAAACTAATTTAACATGACATTCCCTCCTATTTGGGCCTGACTAGCTAGTATTATGACTCGGACGGCTCATAAGAAGTACCTCTTCCTTTGTGCACCACTTGTTTCAAATAAACACATTTTGCTGCTCATTAGTAATTCACAAGTATTTTTATACGTTGTGGAAAGGAACATCTAAGGAAAAAAAAAAGATCAATGAACTGCATAATACCAAAAATGTTACAGATATAGGCTTACTGAAGTATAACTACTTGCATCCAAATAGGGAAATAGCAATCTCTTAAGATGCTCGTGAAAGATATCAGCCTATCATGTCTCTGAACTCTAAAAGCCACCCCTTAGCTAGTATCTTCTTCATCCTGAAAGCTCAGATTCAACGTTTGCAACTTGAAGCCTGAACCTTGTATTGTTTCAACCAAACTGGACGCCACTCCTGTAGCTTGTATTGTCGTTTGCTTTGTTAACTACATCAAATAACAAGAGAGGTTAAACACAGAACCAAGGATATACCATGTTTCATTTCTTGGTTCTTCAAATTCCTTACTGAACTTCCGAATGAAGAAAATAGAGACATGTCTTGAAATGCTTCTTATATTCTTCAGTACCAGTAAGTTTTAGAGGAAAATTTTCACAACGATTCTCTCTCGTTCTCTACTCATTAAAAAGGAAGGTGATTTCTCCTAATTTAGGACAACACTGGAAGTTCTTCCTTACCTTTATCCCTAATCACATCAATTTTCTAAGATCTTATATTGTAATAAGTACTTTAACAACCTTCTTTTCACAAATAATTATTTTTCAGGTTACTTTTAAAGAAGAAATAAAAGTTCTTTTGAGCCTCTCCATGAAAAGTTAAAGGATATTGTTCATTTAAATTGATATTACTATCATTTCTAGAGAAGCTCCAAATACAAAAAGGCACCACAAAATAGTCCACCAGGTAGCTGTCCATTATGTTGCTGCATATTGAATTTAGGAAATCAGTGAAGAGCCTAAAGCATGCTTCAGTGATTTATTAGTTTATGCAGTTCCTATAAGGTGCAATGTACTGCTCAAGATGTCAAATTGCTACTGCAAATTTTCCTGTAACAGAATATACTACCGTTAATAAGTCAATATAAGAGGAGCATTATATATGTAAAACACCTCGACGCTTGCAATGCCTTCGACAACTTGAACTTTGAGACCTGTAATGCCTTCTATATCCTGTATACATATGGACAGATGATAAAGGTCAAACTATAATTTTATTTTTATTTTTTTTGATAAGGTCAAACTGGAAGTACTCTTCAATTCTAATCATTAGGTAAAATTTAATGTTTTGGAAGAGAGATGGAGAAACAGATATAGCTCTTCATGAAACATTCACAGAATCAGTAGTTCTCTCTTGCAGCTTCTGACCACCAATAATTTGATGAATATCTCTACCTGTTATTTGATTCTAAATTATAAGACTTCAGATATGCTTAGTTCCAAAGAAAAAGATAGCTTAAATCACTTAAAAATCTCAGAATGTTTAGCTTTCTCTAATTTGTCTTTTAAAGTGTAAGAACCTCATATTGTTTATTTTCCTCTACAATGTAATAGAGGGTCTTTCTGGTGTTCAACAAGTACCATTAAAATTACACAGAAAAAGAAAATCTCAGAGTCCCCTGCAACTTCAACTACATTGTATCTCAAATGCACAGAAAAGTGAAAGCTTTTCCGTAAGTGTGAACAAATTGGCATGTACAAAAGTTTTGAAATTTACATACTGAATTTACCTCTAAAGCGTTAGTTACAGAAGGAATAGCAGCTTCATTCATGGTTCCTTCTGCCTGTGATAAGAAATGTATCAAATTCAGTATCATTCACAGAAGAACCCACCAAAAGTTAAAGGATTACAAGTGATTAACATTTTGAAAGAAAACACTGGCACATTGAACACTTGTCATTCTTCTAGACACTAATAGTCAATCAATCAATTAATCAACTAAACCTCACTGCCAAACTAGTTGGAGTTGGACTATACAAATCCTGTATATGCATTCTTATCCAAACCCATCTCATACCAATATGAGCAAGCACTACTAAATACCAGTACTACCAGAATTTTTCATAAATTTACTACACTTACACTGAATTAACTTCACCCTCCTCCTCTAACCGAATTAATGAATTCACGTAGTTAAAATTTTTTGACAAAATTAAAACACTGAACAAGAACCCATTCTATGCCAATTTGAGCATAGACTCGAATTCATTACAACCAGATTAATTATTCCTACGCTAGGCATCAACCTACTGCAACCCTTCTCACTTTAATCCGAAAAATTCACATTGGTTGATTTTTTTTGACAAAATGAGAAACTTCACAAGAACCAAGTTCAAACCAATATGAGCACATTACTATCAGATTAACTATTCATTCAGTAGGCATCAATTTACTGCAACCCTCCTAACTTTAACCCAAAGGGTTCACACTGGCTGAGTTCCCTTTTTTTTTTTTTGACAAAGTTAGAAACTTTACTAAAATAGAAAAGAAGGGGTAAACCTGAAAGAACATAGTGAGGACGTCGGAAGGCGAGACGGAAACAGAAACAGTCTGATCAGAGGTAGTGGCGGGAGCAGCAGATTCTTCTTCGGAAACAGCAGTGGCACCATCTTCCTCAGTTGAAGACCATATCTTAGTAGTTCTCAAAGGTGCCTTCGCTTTCACCAAACAGGGAGAGCAAGAATAACCACCGCCAATGCCCCTGTTACTTTGAAATCGAAGGAATTGAATAGGGAAAAGCTGGGGAATTGCAATAGATGAAGAATGGGGGATTTGAGAATGGGATTTAGCTCTGCAAACGGAAAATGCTGAGACGGTCGCCATTTCTTTCCCGACGCTAATTCCTCAGAGTTATTTTTTTACTCTTCTTATCCAGAAGCCAAAGCACAAACGGAAGAGGATGGATATTTGGTATTTACAAAATAATGCCAAGTCAGTAAATTTCCAAAAAAATAGTTGCCAACTCAGTTTTTCGGTGCACACCAATGAAAAATAAAATGAGGACAAAATTAAAATATAAGACACTTAAAAATTTAAAATTATGTTAAATGATGATATGCTTTCATGGAACACTAATTGTTCTAAAAAAACTATATTTATCTTTGTCAAGAACTTGCGTCTTCAACAATTTCTTGAGGAAAACATGCACGAAAATATTCTTTACATGACATAAATCGATAAAAATATGATTGAATTTCTCTTGGAAAATAATATTTCAAGATAATTATATAAATTAAAAATTTGTTACTATTTTGACTTGTTTCATTAATGATTTAATTACTAATTGATTTATATATATATATATATAAATTTATTTTTTGGTCTAATATATATATATATATAATTTTTTTTTAAAAAAAATTATATAAACGTTCGGTTCTTCGATGCACCGAAGTTTTGAAACCTTACACCGAACACCGAACCGAACAACCGAACTTTTGAAAAAATAACACCAAAATCGAACCAAAAAACCAAATTAGTTTAATTCAATTCGATTTTCCGATATTTATGCCCACCCCTATCGTTCGCTGAGAGAACAAATTAAAAAAACCTTACCAAAGTAATAGTAGTAATATACTCATTTATTCCAACTCAAGAAAACGCTCATCAATTTACCGTATGGTTGTATCCGTTAACATTCTTAAAACTCGTAAGCCGACGATAAGTTTTCTTTTCACCTTAATTCAAGTGTTCAAAATGCAATCCATTTAAATTTAAGTACTGATTAACTAGGCATAGGCCAATATCACAGATTTCGAAGTGCTGGAATATTAACTTTCAAGGAAGAAACATGGCAGTTGGACCAACTAATTTTCATTGCAACTGAGACAAAGAGAACAATTGATCACAGAAGATTCTCTAATCCAGATGCGTGCACATAATTCAGATCGCATATCTACAAAGAACAAGACGTGGTTTCAGATCACAGGAGACCCGTTACACATCTGTCTTGGGTGTCATTCATCCTTCCCAAAATCTGAACAAGTTGGGGTAGTTGGCGACTTCACATTATTAGGTTATTTCTTGTCGCATTCCACTTGAAATTCACCAGCTGCAAGAATTTCCTCTATCAGATTTCTCACGGGAAAAGGGAGATTTATTTAAGCACAAGACAAGGGGCCACAAGAGAAAGACCCTTACTCTTGAGATACACGGCTAAGTTTGCCTGGGCATCCGCTTCAGTGTTGAATTCCTGATATGTCAAAACAAGTAAAACCCTCACAATGGGATGAAAAGATAGCTTTTTAATGATTAAAAGAAAGGAATAATCATGTGTATAGTGAATATGTACAAGAAAAGTTTGAACATGCATAACTAAGTGAAATTAATACACCCGAGAAACATGATTATTTACTTCTAGCAACAAGGTGATGAAACCAATTTCAAAGAGCCCATTAGCAAGAAAAGATAACTTTATCTTGCATAAATTAAACAAGATGTTCAAGCACCGATCCCCTGCACCTTTTTTGGTCACAGGAGACCACGCATACACTATCGCATTTTCACCACAGAAACAATATGCAGATGCAAGATATCATAAGGACTTGAAGATCAAATTTCGGATAGACAGGCTCAGTAAGCTCCAAATTAGCAAAGAGGAAAAGGTAGCCATACTCTGTCGATATGGTTGATCTGGAATGACAAAAATTGATCTTTAAGTTCTTTCACAATCTTGGATAGCTCAGCCATGTTCTGGTTCTTGCATTTCCAGATTCCTTGAGTCTGTTCCATGATAGAAATTTATAAAGAACGAGAGATCATCCCCGAAGCAGTTCCAGCAATAACTTAATACTGAATGCAATACAAATAGCACTGCAAGAACACATGATCTCAGCATAAGATCACACAATTACAAAGGGAAGAATAGTTTCAATTTTGCACTGGTTTGGGTGTCTCTTAGGATGGAGCGGGTGAGGTGTCATCAAGAAGGCAAGCTTATACCAAATCCTATAGGGTCTTTATACTCGCTCCTAAATCTGCCACTGCAAAATCTCTTAGGTATTCAGCAAAACAATCAAATTAACCTACATCTTTGTCTCAGGCTCACTTTGGGATGTTCAGAAGCAATTTTTCCCAAGACAATGTGGGGATCCAAACTGCTCGCCTACTGCCGCTCATTCTTCTGTGCCACATCATCTCTTAGCTCTGCCACTTTTAAAATATAACAGAGAAATCCCCGAGGATCATTGACACAAAATGAGAAACTAGGTGGACAATGCTTAGCTTTTTCCATTTCTTTTTAAATTACTTCCTTGGATCATTTCTCTCTCTTCTTTTCTTAACACCTTAAGTGCTGAATGTTATACAGTACTTTCATGATTTCTAGATTTTAAGTATCTGAACCAACTTTGCCTCATCAAAAGAAAAAAGAAATACGCAGAATAACAATTGAAAAAAAAATCAAATTAGTTTTTGTAGTCTACCTTATTCTGAGTGCACTTTTAAACTATCTTGTACCCAATCATGTTCATCCACACTAAGATAATACTACAGCTACTCCTCAATCCCATAGGGATAAATTAAGATGGTAATACCATAATCTATCAATAGAGATCAAATTAATTATCACTTAGAATGGTCTACTTTTCTTCGTGTAGCCTGGGGTTTATGAGTATGTTTAAGACGCTCTCAATGGCTAGGACATCGCGGGAGAAAGCTCTTCAGCAATTGCTTTCGAACTCAGTGGTTTCAACAAGTCACTGAGGAGTGGTTTGGTGTGAAGTATAAGGTATAATAATCCCGAAATTGATTTGATTAGAGGTATTAAGTAGTCCTTGGATTATTTATCTCACCATTTATATCATAATAATGGGTTAAGTTATCTCATATATATGGTGGGTTAACTTATCTTGGGATAACTAATCTCAGTATAACTTGTTTCTAACCAATCGAACACTGAATACATAAATTTGGCAGGATATTAAAAGCGAGAAAGCAGAAATAATTGACTAATTTGCTTAAAGGAAAATAAAATAAAAACAGAAGTTAGAAGAAAAAGTAAACAAGACCTGCATGCAGACAAGTTTTGAGTCTCCCCTAACTTTTATATGTTTGAAACCTTTCTCAAGAGCATACTTTAGCCCTAAGATTACACCTCTGTATTCAGCAACATTGTTAGTTGCCACACCCACACCTTCACGCAACCGGAAAACCTACAGAAAAGAATTACAAGTCGAAAACCTGTAAATTTGTGGTGACAAACCACATCTTCTAAATGGATAGGGAGCATACCATACTTCCATCTGCAGCATGCAGCACGGCACCGGCACCAGCTGGTCCAGGATTCCCCTTTGAAGCCCCATCAAACTCAAGAATGCATGCACACTGCACGTAGGGGGGCTGAAGGTATCAATTTACAAAATGTTCCTCCAAGATAGAAGCAAAGATCACATAAAGATAGTAGATATGATATCATGAATTGGAATTGAAGTGCCAACAGAATTAATGCACTACAAAATGGCTCAAAAGATAAGTTTAACAAGAACTTTTTTTTTTAGCACATACGAACAAAGTCCAAATAGAATCTTTTACTTTCTTTCTTTACTCAAGCAGATATAAGCTTGTATGTTCTATATTCGGGATAGGTAAACTTGAAAGTTATTTCAACAGACAATTTCTTTTCCATGTGTTCTTTTTGGCTCCTCATGGGAGTGCTCCTAGTGAAATAGGTTAGTATGCTGCAAAGACATTTACCATCTAAAATAAACTTACTACAAGCTATGTTGCTCAGACTCTTCAAAATGTTGACGGGTGTGCGTCGGATCTTCCAAAAGTAGTGGCTCTTTGGAGGATCCAGTATGGGTGTGACACTATTTTTGGAGAATCCGAGCAACATAGGTTACAACTAAATTTTGCCACCATCTTCCAGTTTTGGACTTTTGTGCAACCTTAACCTACAAAGTTCTATTTTGTCCTTAACAGTTTGATTTACGAATCACTTGGTCCCTCTTGGTTCAGCGGATGCTGAATCAGGACTTTTCAACCTTTCATTTTCCAAATTAGCTCCATAAGCATCACTATTCTCACTAGTTTTGTCCATTAGCAGCAAAATGTCAAAACATAGGAGTAAACCCATTCCAAGGCTAACACCACCCACCAAATCCCCCCTCTCAAAATGTCAATATACAGATAAAACAGACAATGACAAGAATTTAAACAAATTGATACAAAGAATTATCAGGCAAAAAAAAGGAACTTACACAATATGACGAAATCGGGGGAATTTCTAGGTAATTGTCTAATTTGGCATGTTTTTGCTGAACAGCAGCTGAAAATGAAGGAGATCCAACCACCTCCACCTGAATGCAAAGAGAAAAATCATGTGAATATCAAAGGCACTACAAACACCTTTTCATAATAGCAAAACGTTTTCACACACTGACTCAATTAAATTAGAAAAGTATATTAAACAAAATGGAGGACTGAACAAATTAAGGCAAAGACAAAAATAACAAAATCTTATGAGTTGAACCATCGATAAAATTAAGTTCTTAGGATAATAAATCAGTTTGATACTAGAAACGATAAATGTGAACCATAACTTTGTTACTAGAAACAACTACATGCAGCAAACAGGCCTATCCTTGACATTTATACTGCCACTATATGAGTGTGCTCATTTTACTTCAAGAGCTACTGAGGAGATCACCATTCCTAGGCCAGATAATTAGTTTCTTATTCAAGGAAAAGCACAAGCCTCATAATAAACATCACCCAAAATTTCCATCCCATCCTACTTCACAACATGACAAGGAATTGCAGTAACTGATGATATAGTTGTTTTGATGACTGAAGTTGGGCATAAAGAAAGTATATCAGTAATGAACCTTTCAAGAAAGACATATCCCATCTAATCAATGCAAGAATAATCTAGATCGAACATTAAGAGATTACCTGCATCCTCTTCTCCTGAAGATTCTTCCCAATAACTTTATCTTTCATAGAGCCAGGTTGCTGCAAAAACAGAAAAAAATAAATTAAAAATCCGCATACATGAAATGGTCCTTAATGTAAAATTGTTATTAGAAAACATGTTAAATATTTGGTTTTTCTCAAGGCACAATTATAAACCATAGACTGCTGAATTTGACAGAGCAAACGAGGCCGGACATATCAATAATTGAATGCTAAAACATCTAAGACTTTCAAGTTAGGCATAGCTGAAAATGTACACGCAGGATTATGTGCAATCTTTGATTACCAGTCGGTGGTCACCAAGACACAATAGAGGAAGTAGTGGGATGGCAATGACAACATACCCAGCGGAATCCCACAAATGGGGTCTGGGGAGGGTAGAAATATACGCAGACCTTACCACACCTCATAGAGATAGAGAGGTTGTTTCCGGAAAACCCTCGTCTCAAAAATCAAGTCCCATAAACAGAAGATACTGAATATGAAAAAAAAAGGAAAAGAAAAGAGAAGAGGAAAAACGATTAACCAAGAAAAGCAAATAATAGTATGTAAATACGCTAAAAGTAACAAATATAAGATGGATAATGACACCACTGGATATAAAGACACGACTAATCCTACTAACCTACTATAATCACACGACCAGACATCAACCTACCCCTACTAGCCTATCATTCTTCTCCCCTAATACGCGACCTCCACTCCTTCCTATCTAAGGTCATGTACTCGATGAGATGAAGTTTTGCCATATTTTGTCTAATCACCTTCCCCTAATACTTCTTTGGTCTACCTCTACCCCTCCGTGTAACCCAACCTCTCGCACCTCCTAATAGGAACATCCGTACTTCTTCTCTATACAAGTCCAACCCATCCCAGTCTCGCTTTCCTCATTTTGTCGGTCACAGGGGCTATCTCTAACTTCTCCCGAATGATCTCATTCCTAATCTTATCATTCTTGGTATGTCCACACATCCATCTCAACATCCTCATCTCTGCGACTTGCATTTTTTGAACATGTGAGCTCTTGATTGGCCAACACTCCACCCTATATAACAAAGAAGGTCTAACCACCATTCTGTAAAACTTACCTTTAAGTTTAGGTGGTATCCTCTTATCACACAATACTCCAGAGGCAAGCTTCCATTTCGTCCATGCTGCCCCTATACGATGTGTGACATCATTGTTGATATCGACACTACTTTGGATGATGGACCCAAGATATTTAAAGTTTTCTCTCTTGGGAATAGATTAAGTGGCAAGCTTCACTTCAATGTCTGCTTCATCCCTCACGACACTGCATTTGTACTCCAAGTATTTTGTTTTGGTCCTGCTCAATTTGAACCTTTTGAATTCTTATGTATGCCTCCAAACCTCCAATCTATCGTTAACTTTAGCCCGAGTTTCATCAATCAGTACTATGTTATCTGCAAATAGCATACACCATGAAACCTCCTCCTCAATATAGCGTGTCAACTCATCTATTACTAAGGCAAAAAGAAAAGGACTCGACACAAATCCTTGATGAAGTCCCATCTCAATAGGAAAATACTCTGAGTCTCCTCCCACCATTCTTACCCGAGTTTTGGCTCCTTCATACATGTCCTTTATCACCCTAATATACACCATTAAAACATCTTTCGCATCTAGACACTTCCATAGAACATCTCTTGGAACTTTGTCATAATCCTTCTCGAGATCAATGAACACCATATGAAGCTCTTTTTTTCTTGCCCTGTATATCTCCACTAATCTAGGAACAAGATGAATCGCTTCAGTCGTCGACCGCCCCGGCATGAATCCGAACTGATTCTCAAAAATAGACACTCCTTTTCTCACCCTCATCTCTACCACTCTCTCCCAGACATTCATAATGTGGCTTAACAACTTGATACCCCTGTAATTGTTATACTTTTGAATATCACCCTTGTTCTTGTACAATGGAACCATCGTACTCCTCTTCCGTTCACCGGACATCTTAATCGTCTTCATAATAGAATTGAACAACCGAGTTAACCACTCCATACCATCCTTGACCATGCTTTTCCAAAAATCCACCTAAATCTCATTGGGTCTGATCGTCCTCCCTCTTTTCATCTTGCTAATAGCACGTCTAACCTTCTCAGCTCTGAAACCAATGCAATAACCAAAATCTTGATGACTCTCGGAGTGTGCCAACTCACCCAGCTCAATATCTCTATCTCCTCTCTCGTTTAAGAGTTTATGAAAGTAAGCTTGTCACCTTAGCTTAATGGAAGTCTCATCCGCCAACACCTTACCCGCCTCATCCTTGATGCACTTCACTTGGTCCAAGTCGCGAGCTTTTCTTCACTCTTGCTTTTGCGAGCCTATACAATCTCTTGTCCTCGCCTTTATCACTTAGCTCTACATACAAGCACTCAAACGTTGTTGTCTTAGCACTCGTCACCGCTGTCTTCGCTTTTGTCTTCGTCTTCTTATAGATATCCTTAAGCCTTCGTTTTTCATCCTCCTCTCTACACACCAATCACTTCGTATAAACAATCTTCTTAGCTTTCACTTTGCCTCAAACTTCTTCGTTCAACCACCAATCACCCTGACTTCCACCAAAGGTCCCTCTCGAAACCCCTAGTACCTCGGTCGCTACTTTTCTAATGCAACCAACCGTAGTGTCCCATATGGTGTTCACAACTCCGCTACTACTCCAATCCCCTAAACTACTCATCTCCCATTTCTCGAGAAAAGGCAGGAGTTAGGCCTCCCCATCTAATCCTCGATTGGACGTAGATAACCTTCTTCTTCTTTTCCCTCTTAATCTCCAAATCCATCACTAGAAGCCTATGTTAAGTGAAAATATTTTCACTCGGAATAACCTTGCAATTCTTACAAAGGTTTCTATCGCCCTTTCGGAGGAGTAAGTAATCAATCTGAATCTTAGCCACCGTACTACAAAAGGTAATCAAGTGATTTCCCCTCTTTGGGAAACATGAGTTAGCAATAACCAACTCAAAGGCTTTGGCAAAATCCAAGAGAGACTTTCCACCTCCATTCCTCTCCTCAAAACCAAAGCCTCCACGAACATCGTCAAATCCGCTAGAAGTTGCACCGATATTTAAAGCTACTTTGTGAGCTTCTATGACCACAAGTAACAGTAATCAGTTCTACATTTGAGACAGATCCGACCCCTTTCAACCTATATACCAAATAAGTCTGGAAGCAATATAACATATGGAAGTAGCATTATCACAAAGAAGCTATGCGCCACAAAAAATAGGCATCTATGACATTCTCTTAGAAATGCTACCATGTACCACATAGTCGGATAAAGACTTTAGATTGAAAAAAACACTGCAGTTTATTCATGTTAAGCTTTTCAATAGTATTCATCTTTTTTTTTTGTTGGCTTTTCAATAGATTCATCTCAATTTGCTCTCTTATCTAATGCAGCAACAAATGATCTCTTTTACTAAACATGGGCCTCAGTTGTCTGTTCATAAAAAATTGTATAAGCAAAGAATATAAAGACACATCATCACGGAGCAATTCATCCAGTTATGATTGTCTGGATAATTGTAGTCTGTAGATGATGGAGTGATATTTTCCTCTTACACAACAAAAGGCACTTTATTATTTGGAACCTATCCTACATAGGAAAAGTTAATCTCATAAGTTCAAAACCATTTCCACAGCGCCAACAAATTGGAAGGAAAAGACAATAGAGAAACAGATGAAAGTGAATCAAAGAGGAACTACAAGATGGATATCATATCAAAGCAATAAATAACAGTGCTTTCAATATTAAAATCTTCCATTTTCTTTAGAAAAAGGAGCAACATGGGAGCACCACTGCCACACAAAAGAAGATCAGAGTTAGGCAAAAGACATGCACCTAAAGACATAAAAAGTCAGCCAGTCAAGGTTAGCAGCACACGACTATGTATCTAAATCATGACAACAGAAGGATGGGTGTGAAACATAGAAGCTGGACAATTTTAGCATATACATTAGCCAAAATTTGACCCAACTATCATCAAACATTTAAGATAACATTATCAAATAGATAAGACAACTACGTCTATTGCCAGTTCAATAACAGTAAAATGATCAATTTCTAACCCGAAAAGGGCATGGGATGAGTATCCCAAAGAGATCATCTCGAATATCACTGAAATCCATAGAATACATCGCATTTTTGAGTCCATGAGATGCCAAATACTCTTCAGATTGCTTAGCCAGATGATACCCTTTATAAACGCTTATGGCTGGTTCCCCAACCTGAAGGATCACAGACAAAAATAGAAAATATATTCAAAAAAAGAGAAAAAAAACATTTGATAATATTATTACTTGTGCTCGAACCAATCAATCGACTAAGCCTCAACCTATGCTCAAATAAATTAATCAACTAAGCCTCAACCCTGCACTAGCGGGGTTGACTATATTGTATCCACTTTCCTCTATTTCTTGATTCTTCGTCATTGTTCAAAAATTGGATATTTTTAGACTCTAAAAAAGGTTGTCCAATAAACAACCCCATCTATGGCCCAAAAACAGAAAGTATTAAAAAGGAAACATACAGAAGATCGTAGCAGAGCTTGTAAATCAGTCAAGTTCTTATAGACAGCGATCACATCCCCTTTACGCACGACATAGAAAGCGTCCTTTTCGTCCCCCATTTATGTGTCTAACTCCAATGAGCTTACTTGCCTTTGCAAGTGATTCCACCACTGTACCAACACGTCACTGTATTACTTAGTAAAAGCAGAAAGAGAAAAACAAATACAAGTCCAAGTTCCATTGAAGAAAAAAAACGCAATTCCAGACTCACTGAACAATTTACAGTCTGCATATACTAGCCCTGCATGTATGATCAGTGCAATTAAAATAGTACCAATGATACTCAATCACCATATGATTTAGGGCTTTTTTGTATAATTTCTTTTTTTTTAAAATGCATTTCATGCAGAAGGATAAACGAATTAGGGTTTCTGAAAACATATAAAAAAGTGAAAGAATGCAATGAAGATTCTTACCGAGCAGAGAAGGAGAGTGAAGGGAATAGTCCTTGGGAACTCTAATAATGGAATTTTTGTCAGCTGCTGATCTCTGAACTCAAATACTTTCGCTTTCGTTTAGTCCCGGGTAACGGGTCAATTGATTTTGGCCCGAAACTGCATAATTGGGCTGTCCAGGTACGTGTCTTTCCGGCCCAATAATTAAATATTAGAACCGAACACCATAATATCACAAAGAAAAAATTTGAGGATAAACAAACATATGTACTAGTTAATTAGCTAACATAGTTATAATTTGAATTAATTAAAGCTTGCGATAAATATCTAGTTGTAATTATAGTTTGAACTTTGTATAATTCGCGTGATTTATACGAACGTTGTGTGCGATTCCACAAAGTTGTGCGTGAATCAAATTGTGTAGCGAAATATACAAACGTTGTGAACTATATAGCGAATTATTTAAACGTTGTGCATGAATTATATAGCAAAATACACAAACACTAAAAACTGCAAATTGCATAGCAAATGATACAATCGTATACAAATGTTACGCGAATTATACAAACGTTGTTATGGCTATAGTTACGAATTACCCAAACTATCCTTATGGAGTAATTAAAATATTTTTGAGTGGCTATATGCAAAAATTTCACTATCACAAACTATATTCATTTCCTCAAAGATTAAAATCAATTTATTTATCTTTTTTAAGTTTTACCTATGTTATATGCAATAATCATCATCGTAGAAAAGATGATACGATACCTTCATAAATCAACATTTTTTACTTATTTTTTGTTTCAGACTTTTTATCGTTTTTGAGACAAGGGTCTTCCGCAAACAGTTTTTCTATCTCAATGAAGTGATGATAAGATCTACATACATTTTACCCTCTCCATACTCCACTTGTGGGACTTCACTAGGTATGTTATTTTTTTGCTTCAGATTTTTTTCTATATTTCAATTCATTTTCTACATAAAAATAAGGGATAAGTACAGTAAACGATCATTCGATCAAAGTAATTATTAAAAAACGGTCATTCATTGTATAGACATGTATAGTCAAACTATATTCAATTTTTGAGTGCATTATAATATATATTCACTGTATAGATCATGTACAAGTAATCTATATTGTATAGCCAGTGTATACTTTCTATGACTTTTGACAAACTATATTATATAGTCACTATATATTTTCTAAAAAAATTTGCTATTTTTTATGTAAATAAAATATAATTTTATTTGTTATAAATTAATTAACTTATTATATATATTTGAAAACTATTCTTAAAAATAATTAATATATTCATGGAATTACAACAAATTTTAATGTTTACTTACAGTTATGAACAATTACACATTAATTACTTTTTTCTATTAATTGGTAGAACTTACATCAAATTAGTCAACTATACTTTATTTATATATTGTTCAACATAAGCTTCCACATCAAAAACACAATCTGGAAAGGAAAAATTATCTCGTCGAGTACTTTTTAATAAATAATTATTAATTTTAATGATATTTTTTATTTATTATCATTTATAGCAATACTACAATAAAACTGTAACTGAATTAAAAATGAATTACGTAGAATATAAACGTATGATAAGCGTTTTAAAAATATTTTTTTGTTTGATAAAAAATTGACACCATATATTATAAGCATATTAAAGTGTATGATAAATGTATTATTCATCAATAAAATTTGTATTATATATATATTTTATAAATCGTACCAAATATCACTTAGATTCCTTCACATAATTCTCGTGTTCAAAGGCGATATAGGAACTATCTAGGGGATAGAAAAAACCATTTTGTGGCAATGTTAAAACACAACCCTCGACTTCAATAAGTATTTTCTTTCTTCTCTCATATTTAGTTGTGTGGGGGTTGCTTGACTATGTCATTGATACTAATTTAACTGGACAACAGTATCAGTAAAGACAGGTATTAACAGAAGAAACCTGGCACTTATCCCAACCAATTTTCTTTGCAAATTAGTCTACAAGAGAAGCTACTTTCAATCCACATACATAATTAGGTTACATGCACATAATTCAGATCATATATCTACATGTTACAAGACGTGGTTTTAGACAACTAAAAATCCAATAGGCATCTGTCTTGGCAGTCATTCATCCTGACTTCACATTATTAAGTTATCATGTCACATTCCACCTGAATTTCACCATCTGCAGAAAGGCATTTCTTATTAGATTTATTTAACCACGAGGAGAAGGGGCCACAAGAGAAAGACCCTTACTCTTGAGATACACGGCTAAATTTGCCTGGGCATCCGCTTCAGTGTTGGATTCCTGATATGTCAAACAAGTAAAATCCTCGGAATTGGATGACAAGACGGCTTGTGATGATTAAAAATGAAGGAACAATTATGTGTAGTTAAATTTTAAACTCGTCATGCAGAGCAACCAGAACAGAGTGAATATTCACTTGTAGCAACAAGGTGATAAAACTAATTTCATGGAATGGATTAGCAAGAAAAGAGAAACTCTATATTGCAGGAATCAAATATGACATTCAAGTACCCACCATTTGCACCTTTTTTGGTCACAGGAAACCACACTATTGCACTTTCATCACAAAAACAACATGCAGTTGAAAGATATAATGAGGACTTCGAAAATAAAAAATCTGATAGACAATATCAGTAAGCTCCAAAATAACAAAAGAGGAAAAATTGGTCATACTCTGTCCATATGGTTGATCTGGAATGACATAAACTGATCTTTAAGCTCTTTCACAATCTTGGATAGCTCAGCCATGTTCTGATTCTTGCATTTCCAGATTCCTTGAGTCTGTTACATGATAAAAGTTTGTAAAGAACGAGAGATCGGGCCAGAGGCAGTTCCAGCTAAAACTTAAAACTAAATGATATTATATATATATATATCTCACGGCAAAAGCACATATGATCTCAGCATAAGATCACATAGGTTGCAAGGGGAAGAATAGCTTCACTTTCGAACTAGTTTAGGTGTCTCTTGGGATGGAGTGGGTGAGATACCATCAAGAAGGGCTATACTGACCCATAATTCGTATCAAACTAAGTATAGGCTGAATATGTCTCAAATCCTATAGGTGTCCTTATAGTCATTCCTAAACCTGTCACTGTAAAATCTTACACATTCGGCAAAACAACCAAAATAAAAGCTAAGTTTAACAAGTTTCTTGAAATAATTGTTAACTGTACCTTATGTTCTCTGGCATTCAAATTGGGATGTTGAAAAGCAAGTTTCCCAAGACAATGTGGGCAGCCAAACTGCTGGCCAGCTGCGGCTCATTCTTTTACACCACAACATCTCTTAGCTTTGCTATTTTCTAATTACAACCGAGAAATCCTCGAGGGCCAGTGATGCACGATTCAAAAGTTGGTGGATATTGCTTAGATTTTGTCATTTCTGTTTAAGAGCTTTCTTTGAACATATCTCTCTCTCTCCCTCTATCCCTCCCTCCCTCTCTCTGTCATTATAATATTTCATGTTTTCATGTAGCTGACGTAACCGACTGACTCATCAATAGAAAAAAGATAATATGCAGAATTACGATCTGCGAGAGAAAAGTCAAGGTGAAGACATGGAGTTTGATTGGATAATGCACGAAAAAACAAGAAAAAAATGATAACATTGTGCATTAAAAGGCAATGGGAGAAACTTTATAGAACTGAAAGTGTAGGAGCAATAAAAGATAAAATATATTTTTTTGGATGACATAAAAGGTAAACTATATTCACTCTCTAATTTTTTCTGTTTGTATTAACATACTTCACACACAACAACAACAACAACAACATACCCAATGGAATCCTACAAGTGGGGTCTGGGGAGAAGAGATAGAGAGGTTGTTCCCGGAAACTTACTTCGCAATATTCATAATTTTTTTTCAATTTGATTTGTTGGTGTTCCAATTGGTTGACTTTGCCATGAATTACGAAACATGATTAAATGGATTACATATATATATATATATATATATATATATATTGATATACACATGCACACATTCATGTATATATGTATGTGTGGATGGGTGCTTTGAGTATTGAAATATATTTGTTCTAATTGTCAAATTTCATATGGGCATATTTTGAGCTCAACCAGCAAGTCGTGAACTAAGTATCATATTCATGAATCTGTTACTTAATCAATTTGTGTTTTGTTACTCAAAAAGATTTATCAATACTTTTAGGTGATTATGCAAAATCTTATTCTAGTGAATTTGGGACATACGTGCAACAAGTGTCCAAAAACTAGTTGGTGAAAACCCATGTGTCACATTATTTGGTATGGTCCACTTTCTGTTGGTGTAACCCCAGTTTAATGAATATGTCTATGTCTCAGACACTCTCAATGGCTAGCACATCACGGGAAAAAGCTCTTCAGCAACTGTTTTAGAACTCAGTGGTTTCAACAATTTACTGAAGATATATAAAGTTGACGGGATATTGAAAGTGAAAAAGCAGAAAAAGTTGACTAATTTGCTAGAAGCAAAATTTATGAATAAAAAAAAGAAGAGAAAGAAGACCTGCATGCAGACAAGTTTCGAGTCGCCCTTGACTTTAATGTGTTTGAAACCTTTCTCAAGAGCATATCTTAGCCCTAAGATTACGCCTCTGTATTCAGCAACATTGTTAGTTGCCACACCCACACCTTCACGCAACCGGAAAACCTACAGAGAAAAATCACAAGTCGAAATCCTGTAAATTTGTGGTGACAAACCACATCTTCTAAAAGGATAGGGAGCATACCATACTTCCATCTGCAGCACGCAGCACAGCCCCAGCACCAGCTAGACCAGGATTCCCCTTTGAAGCCCCATCAAACTCAAGAATGCATGAACACTGCATGTAGGGGGACTGAAGGTATCTACTTACAAAATTGTTCCTCCAAGCTTCAAGCAAAGATCACATAAAGATACTAGCACTAAAAAGAAAACAGGGTGTTCATCACATTACAAGCGAGTCCCACCACCCTCTTTGGCAAAATAGGACCAACTTGGCTTCAATATCTTATCTATGTCACAGAGACATAATATTATGACTTGGAACTGAAGTGCCACAAAATTAATGCAATATATAATGGCTCAAAACATAAGTTCAAAGCACATTACTATATTGTTATTACATTTTACCCTGCCCAGACCCCACTTGTGGGATTCCACTGGGTATGTTGTATATAGAAATTGCACAGGTTTAAAAGTGAGCATCTTCTATATAGTCTCTTGCCACTATCTTATTTGGGGCGGTCAATAATACTTGGTGCTCTTCATACTCATCCTACACTTCTGCAACGAGTGTGCAGATATGGATTCAAGCTTCAGCGGAGTTTGTGGATGAGCATTCAAGATCTATCAACATCCCAGTCTGAGCTGTTGAGCTGTCAGCTTGTTCATGGTAACTTACGGTCTCTTTGTACTCCAGATTGATTATTATTTAATCTTATAACAGAATTGTATCTCATATTCTTAGTGACTCGTGACTTGGGATATCAGTTCCTGAGATTTATCTGCTATTGTTATTTATGCTATGTACCCTGTTCTAGATTTTTATTACCTCTTATTTGCAATGTGTTTGAAGAATTATTATTGTTGGTTCTCCCAATGAGGGAAATTGGGTGGTTTCGGTCGTGACAGGCTAACACAATCCTATCCTTCAGAATATCAACATACAGGTAAACCAGACAATGAAAAAAAATTGCATATCTTGATACATAAAATTAACTTACAGGATATGATGAAATTGGGGGAGCTTCTAAGAAATTGTCCAATTTAGCATGTTTTTGCTGACCAGCAGCTGCAAATGAAGGAGATGCCACCACCTCCATCTGAACGAAGCAATAAAACAAAGTGAACATCAAAGGTATCATGCATACCTTGTCATAATATCAAAACTAATTCACATGCTAACTCAATTAAAATTAAAAAGTATAATATCTATATCTGGCAAAGGCAGTGGGAGATCAACAACCACCAGCAAGAGGGAGGGATTAACTAGAAGTTGAGAATTGAACCAGCAAAAAATTTTTAGTTTTTTTGTCCCAAAATAGATAAATGCAAACTATAACTTTATTGTTGGAAGAAACTACATGTAGCAAAAAGGCTTATCCACAACATATATTCCGCTACTAGATGTATATCCTCATTACACTTGAAGAATAATCGAGAAAATCACCATCACTAGGCCAGACAATTAGTTTCTTATTCCAGGAAAAGCACGAGCCGAACAATAGACAACGTAACCTACTTCAGAATATATTAATGCTTTGCAATAATTGATGATATAGTTGTTTTGATGACTGGAGCTGGGGCTAAAAGAAGTATATCATTTATGATTTTCAAGAAAAATATGCCCCATTTATACAATGCAAGAATAATATGGATTGACCATTAAGAGATAACCTGCATCCTCTTTTCCTGAATGTTCTTCCCAACAACTTTATCTTTTGAAGAGCCGGGTTGCTGCAAAAACATGAAAAAGTTAAAGTCTCCCCACATGGAATGGTACTTGATGTAAACTTATAACTGGAAAAACATGCTAATGTTTGTTTCTTTTCAAGGCACAAAATGTAGTTTATACCATAGACTGCTGTATTTGACAGGGTAACAGAAGACAGACATTCCAACAATTGGATACCGAAAAAATTAAGTAAATCAAGTTGGGTCTAGCTGAAAAATGTAAAAGCAGTATTATGCTCAGTGTCCTTCTGAGAGGACAAATGAATAGAACAAAGACCTCTAAAACAGCTATTCCCAGACATTCACATCTTATGCCTTCATCAACAGGCTACTGTGGCTGAAATGTGGACAGGACAGCGGTCGAATCTGCATCTCAGAAGGAATTGAATGATTGGGAGATACAAAGGATAGATGCCTTCAACAATACTGTGGCCCCATTCAGTAATTTAACAGTGGAGGAGAGGACACAATTATTTGAAGATAGGCAACAACGGGACTTTCACTGTCAATTCTGCACACAGAGGTCTAATTGCTTCAAAGAACAGGGAAGAGAATTAACTCTTAGTTGCTGGCTAAGGAACCAGTGTGCCGAAAATTTGAAGAGAAGAGGTTTCCAACTTTGTTCCAGATGTTACTACGCGGGGAACAAGCAGAGATAGTCAACCATCTCTTTTACATTGCAAGTGGACAGAGCAGCATTGGAGGATCTTCACCAGCTTAAGTAAATCACATGGATGAAAACCAAGGAATGTATAAGAGTTTCTCAAATGCTAGATCAGTGTTGGCAATGCTACAGAAAAGGAGGAGAGATGGAAGACTGTCCGAGCATGTATATGGTGGACAATGTGGAAAGAAAGAAATAAGAGATGTTTTGGGGGTTAGCAGAACAATCTACAGAAGTTGAAGAAGAATTGCTTAGCTCTTTAGTACTTTTGGTGTAAACAGAAAGTGTTGGCGCAAACAGAAGATATTTTTGATGTTTTGGATTATTTGTAACAAAAAGTACATAGAATCCAGAGATGTGAGTTGTAATACATTTGGAGGGAGGGACTACATTTTTTGATTTAGTATACATGTGGACATAAAGACGAGGGAAGCGAGACTACGATGGTTTGGACATGTGCAAAGAAGAAGCACGTTGCTCCGGTTAGGAGGTGCGAGAGGTTGGATTTAGGGGTTACTCGGAGGAGTAGAGGTAGACCGAAGAAGTATTGGGGGAGGTGATTAGACATGGTATGGTGAAACTTGACCTCACCGAGGACATGACCTTAGATAGAAAGGAGTGGAGGTCGCGAAATTGAGTAGTAGGATGATAGGCTAGTAGGGTAGTAAGGTTGATGTCTGGTCTTGGGATATAGGAGGGTAGTAGGATTAGTCATATCTTTATATCCTGTGTGGTCATTATCCATCTTATATTATCATTTATTTTTTGTTATTAGTCGTTCTTCCTTGTTTTTATTTTTCTTTTCCCTTTTTTTCGTATCTAGTTTATTTTGCTTATGGGTTTTTGAGAAGAGGGTTTCCCGGAAATAGCCTCTCTACCTCTATGAGGTAGTGATAAGATCTGCGTACATTTTTACCCTCCCCAGACCCTACTTGTGGGATCCCACTGGGTATGTTGTTGTTGTTGTTGTTGTGGACATATAGAAGAAAAGTTAACATTCTAAAAAAAAAAAGGAGCAGTTCAGCCTGACCAAGAATAATCATGCGCTCAAGGTTAGAGGCACAATACTATTGTCTAAATCATGATAAAAAAAGGATTGAAGAATATCTTTAACAGCGGGACAATTTTGGCATCCACGTTAGCCAAAATTCGACCCTACTCTGATCAAATAGTTATGACAGCACTATCAAATAGATAAGACAACTATGTCTAGAGCGAGTTGAGTTCAACAACAGTAAAATGATTAATTCTAACCCGAAATGGGCATGGGATGAGAGTCCCAAAGAGATCATCTCGAACATCGCTGAAATCCATAGAATACATAGCATGCTTGAGTCCATGAGAGGCTAGATAATCTTCAGATTCCTTAGCCAGGCGATACCCTTTAAAAACACTTATGGCTGGTTCGCCAACCTGAAAGATTAGAATTAAAAAGATATTCAAAAAAGAAACATCTGATAATATTATTACTTGTGCTCTACCAATCAATCAACTAAGCCGGAACAATTAGACTCTTCTTAGACTAGAGCTATAAAAAGACCAAAAGAAAGTAGCAGTACAATAGATAACAATGACTATAACTGAAGCTGTCTTTGGCCCAAAAGCAGGTAAGTATTAACCTTAGGAGGTAAAGGAAAACATACAGATGTTCGTAGTAAAGCTTGCAAATCGCTCAAGTTCTTATAAACCCCGATCACATCCCCTTTTCGTACTACATAAAAAGCATCCTTTTCGTCCCCCATTTTATGTGTCCAACTCCAACGCGTCGACTCAACTTTGCAAGTTACTCCAGCACTGTATCAACGCATCATAGCTTTAGCAAAAGCAGAAACGGAACAACAACTACAATAATTCCAAGTTGCTCACGCGAAACTAGATTTCAAGACTCGCCGAACAATGTACAGTCTACGTATTATTAGTATATGATTTAGGGCATTTTCTTATTTTTCAAATAAACCTGAAATTCGGGCAGGGATAAATCGAATTAGGGTTTTTCGAAAACAGAAAAAAGTGAAAGGAAGGAAGATTCAGATTCTTACCGAGCGGGAGAGGAGAGTGAAGGGAGTAGTTGGTTGGAAGGTGAAGAAGGGGAGCTTTAATGGAGTTTTGTCTTGTCAAACAGCTGATCTATGAAGTTTCAGTTTCGGAAGTCGTGTAAGATGAGTCAGCTAATTTTGATCTGAAACTGCATATTTGGGCTGTTTGGCGGAAACCTCAATTGGGCTGAATATGTTCAAGCGGCCCACAGGCTTCTTCAATACACTCGACAAGCAAAAATGTTGAGTTACTCAACTATCCATAACTGGTAATGGGCCCAAATAACACACTATGCTATTTGATTTTGTTTTGAGGATTTTCCAAAAATAGTAAACATTTGAAATTTAATAAGGCAAAAATAGTTAAAATGGCTATAGTTTGCTAAACTTATGAGTTATAGCTGCATATTATAGGAGAGAGATGAGTGAGATCGAGAGAGGCAAGCGAGATCGAGAGAGAGTCGAAAGAGGCAAATTGTATATGTATATTTATCAAATTGTATGTGTATATCTATCAAATAATTGTACATGTGTAACTGATATACATATATATTTGTACATCTGGCAAGAGAGATTGGGAGAGGAAGGAGAGAGGCGAGCGGGAGAGAGTAGAGAGTGGAGAGAGGAGAATTGTATATGTATATCTGTTGAATATGTATATCTATCAAATAATTGTATATATGTAACTGATATACATATGCATTTGTATATCTAGAAAAAAATTGCAAAGAGAGAGGAGAGAAGCAAGAGAGAGGAGGAGAGGAGAGAGAAAATAACAATAAAATTCTAACTATAACTATAAATTGTAATTTTTTCAAACTATAGTGATATAATGTAAATACATATACATATCAAATGTTGCCTAGTTACATAATTTACCTATTTTGTTTTGGGGAACGGACTGGGGTCAAGAATGTAATTTTGCTTTTTGTGTTTAGATTATGTGGAATTTATTCACAAATTACTTAGTTGTTGGAGAGTGTATACGCATTACAAGTTTTAGGGTTTTTTTTCGAAGAAAAAGAACTCAAAACTGTAAAGCTCATCAAGTGTTCTCAAGCCATGTTTATTGAACAAGTCAAAAGTCAAATTCTCATATGATCACTTTACAAAATAAATAGAAAAAAAAGGTATTTTCATATAATTTATGGGTAAAAAACTAAAAGTATTTTATAAAGAGCTATAAAATTAAATCTCCTCAAAACATGAAGTTAATATCACATATGGTCACTCAACTATGAATTATTTCCACATAAAGTCACTTAGTTTTTATTTTTAACTCTAAAATCACTCAACTATGTTAAATTAAATTCATACGGGTAATTATATATAAAAATTACACAAATACACGATATTTATAAACTTAATTACTATTAGTCCCTATCATTTAAAAAAATTACTAAAATTCTCGTATTTCGCTGATACATGATACACATTTATAAACTATCAGTTAGTTTCACTAATACCTAAAAAAATTAACCAACAAATTAATTATTGATACGCTTTTTAATGTTTTCAGTATATTAAAACTGATATAGTTTAATTTTTAATAACTGATACACACAGATCATCAATAACCATAAAATTTCACGTTGTATCAATGTATATTTTTATGTATCGACGTTTCCCCAAAAATCAGAGATTTTTAGTAATTTTAGAAAGAGTTAGTTTATATTGAAATTAAGCTTATAAAGTATGAGATTTCTATAATTTGCCCTTATTGTATTGGGAGGGAGGGGGATTGTGAGTTGCTGATAATTATATGGTGTAATTACAAGCTAAATACTTTTTAAGTTTTTCTTTTTTATTTTTATTTTTATTTTTGTTTAAATTTATTTTTTATTTTTACTATGTAATTTTTTTATTATATATTATTTCTAATATTTTCTAAATGCCTATTTTTTTTTATATATTTTATACTATTTATATTCCATTTCCTTCTTATTCTCAACCTTTACTTCATATAATTTCATATAATTTTTCGTATTATTATTATTTTTATTTTATATTTATTTTCACTAGCATAATTTTGCTGATATTTTAATTTTTTTAATTAAAGTAGAATTTATTATTAAATAAAATTATACACTTATGTTTTTTAAAAAAAAAATATTTATATACATTATGTTGAAATTTGAGATAAGAGTGTCATCTTAAATTATATTTGTTTTGAATTTTAGAACTTATGTTATATTTTCAATTTTATTTGTTTTAGAAGTATTGACTCAATATTTTACTCTGCAAGTTATTTTTAAAGTTAGACTATAATTATATTGTGACAAACAAATAAGTGTGTGTTTAATCAAACATAAGATTACAAATAGGACACTTAGGCAAACAAACACTATAATTATTAGGCTGACGATCACTATTATAGTAATTTCAAATATTAGGGCGGATTTCCAAAGAAGCCAAAATGAGTTTATCAGCTAGGATTATGCAGTTACTAATAACTGGCCATATTGTTTGTAGGATTATGACCTGTCGTGCAGATGGGTTCAGTGAGGAGTGTACCTAACCACTACCTACTCTACAAAAAATGCCCCATTTATATTTTATCACAGCTCCAATGCATCCTCATTTCTCTCTGTTTCCCATTGGAATTGACTGGTTTTTTCTCTTACTTTTCTCCTTGTATCTGTCATTGTGAGTGTTGGTCAAATTGAAGATGAGTTTGGTTAATTCTTCTGTCCAGACCAGAAAGAATGTAAACAATCATCTCTTCAAGGGGGAGAAGTTTCTTAACTTGGGAAGCCCAGGTTTTTTATTGATCTATTCACTCTTTCTAACTCTCATTTTCAGTTGCTACATGCTTCATTCTTCATTCACCCCAATCCTCAAGTTTACAAGCAAACAACATTCAGCTCCTCTTGATAACCCCGTACACATTATCAATCAACATCAACCTGCAGGCAAGTTCAATATACTCTTGCTAGGAGAGATTTGCTGGACTCCGTTTATTTCTTTATTCTGCAATAATATTTGTACATGCCTAGCTAATTGATGGTTGGTTCTACAACATATTTTGGCAGATTACAACACGCCCTCCGATTGTGACTTGTTCAATGGTAATTGGGTTTTGGAGCAAAAGGGTAATTCCCTGTATTACACAAACTTTAGCTGTCCAACAATTCCTTATTCAAAAAACTGTTTGTTAAACGGAAGACCAGATGAAGAATTCATGCACTGGAGATGGAAACCGGATGAATGTGTGCTCCCTCGTTTCAACGCTAAGACGTTTTTAACATTTGTTAAAGGAAAGACGATGGCTTTCATAGGCGATTCCCTCGCAAGGAACCATATGGAGTCCCTTCTCTGCCTTCTATCTTCGGTTAGTCATGCTAATTTTTCTTCCATGTATTCACAAATGAATAATTCTTGAAAGAGTTTAGGAATAAAAGCATTCCTAAATTATTAACAGTACTAAAAATATCTTCTTATCATTGAGTTCATTTGGCAAATTTTGATTTGAAGTTAGAATTTTTATTTCAACGCGTTTAGTTCTTTGCGTATCTCTGCCTAATTTGGTGCACCAATAATTATAGAAAGAAATTTAAAAGTTGCATAGAGATGCGAGATCGTAGCTCATCTTTCTAAGGTTAAAGATTATGAAAAGGTGTGAATGGGTTTTTGTTGTCAGTTTGACTTGGACACTTGGAGGACAGCGACAGATATCATTTCCAAATGTTCCGTTTATTCGGACGCTAATCTCGGAATTTAAGACATTATTGTACATCCCATGTTTTCTTTCTCCCACAAATTCTCATTAAAAAAATACTCAATCTCAAATTAATTAAATATTTGAGATTTTTTTTAAAGTTCAAAATATCAATCTCAAATTAATTAAATATTTGAGATTTTTTTCAACGTTCAAAATAGTTGAATTGTTCAAAGTTCAACATGAATGTTTGAAGTTTTTTTCATATTTGTCCATTAATTTATTGAAGTTTTCCCTCCGTTCACAATTAGATGTCAAAAATTTTCTAATTTAATTTTTATTTTTACTTGTCAATTTTTAGAGTTCAAGATAAGATAAATTGTTTTTGCCTATTCTACCCCTAGTTTATTTATCAAATTAGACCCCTAAAGTTTTTTACCCCTAATTTATTTACCTAATTAATAGGGGTAAAGTGATAATCTTGCTACATTAATTTTTATTTCTTAATAGATATGCCATGTCAAAACTTGACATCTAATTGTGAACGGAGGGAGTATATTCTAATAGACAACTTATTTATGACAACATAAAGGACAATAGTGAAAAGTATAGTTAAAATTTTGTCTTTAAATATTTTTCTTAATATGTATATTTACTCACAAATTCAATTAAAATGAAATGGAGGGAGTACTCAAATATACCAGTTCTTTAATTTGGTATCGTTAAATTTACCTGTTGATCACTTTTAGTATTCTTTTAATCTTTAACATTAATTATATCTGGTAAATTAATTTTCAGGATTTAAGACTAAAGCAATTAATATGAATGTTGTCCAGCGAATTGAGAATAATAACACCTACTAATGCCTTTTGATATTAGTGTATACCAAAGCAAATGAAAGATATTCTTTAAACCTATCACAGAACCTTATGTCAAATTTATGTGACTCATTCTTCAACTGTTCCCATCTACTGTCATTTTTATGTACTCCTATGTGACATGCATTTAAGTTTCATTAATGTTTCATTCATTTTCCATGTTATTTTTGTCAGTGATAGACTTTAATCGTCATAGTTAAAAGATACTCGCTCCATTTTAATTTATTTATTTTTAGTCTGTTTAATTATTTTTTTTCAATTTGTGTCAAATTAAAATCAGACAAATAAATTAAATGAATGAGTATGATTCAACCATTCGATGTGTATTTTGCAGAATATGCTACTGGTATAACTTTATCAATTTCCTGAACTTAACAAATTTTACATCAAATATTCTACAAATGTTAAGTAAAATTTCATATAATTATAAGTAAACAAGCTTAGATTTCTCCCTCAATTAATAGACTTGATCCAAGTTTCATGTTAGAATATTTATTATGTTTAGATCTGTTAATTAATGGAAAAACTACACCCTTCACATGCAACAAAGATTTTAAATTCGGAATTATCTTCGCATTAAGCCTTTTTATTATTATTAATGCACGATCATCATGTGCATTGCTGCAAGAAGTCAGATTTTTATGGAACAAGTGAGATTTTGGCAAAAAAATTTGCAGGAAGAAAGTCCAATAGACATGTACAAGGATGTTGCAGACAAATTCAGAACATGGCTGTTTCCTCGTCACAATTTTACTCTCATGGTCCTCCGAACAGAATTTCTTGTCTTTGCTACTGAGAGAATTATCAATGGTTCATTCACGGGCGGATTTGATTTGCATTTGGATAAATTAAATGGAAATTGGACACAACATTTACCCGACATAGATTATGCTATTTTCTCCGATGGACATTGGTTTCTTCGGCCCAATTACCTCTACGAAAACGGCAATCTTATTGGATGTGTTTATTGTGGGGAAGCAGGGGTTCAGGATCTTGGCCCTGGCTTTGCCATCCGAAGAGCATTTCAAGCTGCTTTCAACTACATAAACAAATGCGTGGAGTGCTCAGGTACAGACGCGGATTCAGGTTTTAATCTTGACGGATTCAATCATCCATGTTTTTAGTACTGAAATTGACGTATATAGTGTTGAACTTGTTGCTAAAAGTCTACACCGTCTAATTTGATTAGGTATTGTTGTGCTTTTGAGGACATTTTCGGCTGGTCAATTCGAGCAAGGAGCATGGAATGAAGGTGGATTTTGCAACAGAACAAGACCATTTGCTAGAGATGAAGTTAAAATTGGTGATCAAGATTGGGAGTTTAGGAGCATTCAAATTGAAGAAATTGAAAGAGCAAGAAAAGATGGAGAGAAAAATGGGAACATGTATGTACTTATGGATGTAACAAGAGCCATGCTAATGAGAGGAGATGGACATCCAGGTGCCTATTGGGGCAATAAATGGATGAAGGGCTATAGTGATTGTATCCATTGGTGCTTGCCAGGGCCCATTGATACATGGAACGAATTTTTATTGGAAATTCTTAGAAGAAAAATCCACATTTAATTCCATTGAAGTTAGTCAAGAGAAGCATTCTCATTTTTATCAATTTTTCAAGCTGAGGTAGGGAGGACATGTCTTCTGAGTAATGGAAGTGGCCTTCAGCCTAAATGAATCAACAATTGTAAATGATGTAATAATGAAATTAAAAAATATTGAGATTAGTTGAGCCGGTTGACTATATGCTACAATTTTCACCGCTAGTTATTTCAAGACATTATCACTTTACGTGCCGATTAAATCCAATAATTTTGCTTGGGCAAAGTTTATATCCTGCCCATATCCACAACTAAATTATTCGAATTCAATTTAGCTCCAAAATTAGTCAAATTAACTCTGGTAAAGCAAATACCGTCTTGAACATTCTTTATCTCATGGCTAGATTTTATAGTTATGTCCAATCCGGGGATGTCTATTTGTTCTCATGTTATGTTATCAGAACTTTGTCCATGCCATACAAATTAAGCCCCGTTACTGTACACGAAATTTGTTTGCTATGTAATTAATAATTTGGGTCAACTGATCATGTTTATACGATATTATTAGAGTAATGAAGTTATGACCTATCGTGCAAGAAAATTGAACGCACGTCCGTAGAAGTAATGCAGTAATATTTTTTTTCTCTTATATTTAATACTAGTATCTATCAAAGAAATTTAAAGATGGATTTGAGTAATTCTACCCTAAAGAATGTTCAGAATAGTATTTTGAAGAGGGAGAAGTTTCTACGTTTGAGAAGCCCTCTTCTTTTATTGCTCTTTCTAACTCTGTTTTTCAGCTGCTACATACTTTATTTTTCCTCCAGCCCAAACATCAACTTCACAACCAAACAAGATTCAGCTCATCGTAACAATTCCTTACCTCAAATCGGTGAATTTTTCGTCTTTATGATCTCCATTTTGCTTTGATTTTTCTTCATGTCAATAATGCTAGATAATTTATAGTGGCAGATAATAATACCATGTCTTCCGATTGTGACTCGTTCGATGGTAGTTGGGTTTTGGAGCAGGAAGGTAATTCCCTGTATTATACAAACTTTAGCTGTCCGACCATCCCTCTTTCGAGAAACTGTTTGTTGAATGGAAGGCCAGATGAAGAATTCATGCATTGGAGATGGAAACCGGATGAATGTGTGCTCCCTCGTTTCAACGCTAAGACGTTTTTAACATTTGTTAAAGGAAAGACGATGGCCTTCATAGGCGATTCCCTCGCAAGGAACCATATGGAGTCCCTCCTCTGTCTTTTATCTTCAGTTAGTCATCCTATTTTTCATCCTTGTCGTTGCAATATATAAAGTGACCTGAACTAACGAAACAAAGGAATACCTTTAATTTGTCCACTCGCAGGAAGAAACTCCGACAGACATGTACAAGGATGTTGAAGACAAATTCAGAACATGGTTGTTTCCTCGTCATAACTTCACTCTCTTGGTCCTCCGCACAGAATTCCTTGTCTTTGCTATTGAGAGAGTTATTAATGGTTCATTGACGGGCAGTTTTGACTTGCATTTGGACAAATTAAATGTAAATTGGACACAACATTTACCTAAGCTAGATTATGCTATTCTCTCAACTGGTCATTGGTACCTTCGGACCAATTACCTTTATGAAAATGGCAATCTTGTTGGATGTGTTAATTGTTGGGAAGCAGGGGTTCAGAATTTTGGCCCTGGCTATGCCATCCGAAGAGCATTTCAAGCTGCTTTCAACTACATAAACACGGAATGCTCAGGTATAGACGCAGATTCAGATTTTATATTTGAAATTACTAGGTTCGATCAGTTGAATTTATTACTAAAAGTCTTGCACCATCTTTAATTAGGTATCGTTGTACTTTTGAGAACGTACTCGCCGGGTCAATTCGAGCATGGAACATGGAATAATGGAGGAAAATGCAACAGAACAAGACCATTTATTAGAGAAGAAGTTAAAATTGGTGATCAGAATTGGGAATTTCGGAACATTCAAGTTGAAGAAATTGAAAGAGCTAGAAAAGATGGAGAAAAAATTGGGAACATGTTTGAACTAGTGGACGTGACAAGAGCCATGTTAATGAGACCAGATGCACATCCAGGAACATATTGGGATAATCAATGGATGAAAGGTTATAGTGATTGTACCCATTGGTGTATGCCAGGGCCCATTGATACATGGAGTGAATTTTTATTGGAAGTTCTAAGAAAAAAACTCCCCGCTTTTCATTGAAGTTCGTTACCTCATTAGGAATGGCAAGATAAAATCGAGCCCTTATTATTTATATCTTTCCCACTTTAGGTTTACTTGGGAACGCGTTGAACTTGTGGACGAAACCAGAGTCGTGTTAATACGACCAGTAACTTTAAACTCTATTCATTATTTCAAAATGTAATAGACAAAAAATTGTAGAAAGAGCTCTTAGATATGAAACAAAATGGCATGTTTCTTTCTCTCTCTCTTTGTTTTAATGACAAATATATATCAGGAAAGTCATATTACAATCTCAATTAATTTCATAAAATGGCTCACTGAACGAAACAAGTACTCTAGATAGTACGTGGAATCTTAATACACACTTGCAGGTAAAATTTAATAGACACACATTGCTTCTTTTTATTTTGCTAAGTATATATATTGATAAGGGAGAAAATCTACTTGTGAGGAATACGGAAGTAAAGTGGAATAGGATTGTAAGGTTCAGGAGAAGAGTCCCACACCGAGAAGGCGCTATTGGAGTTCATCCATTTTCCGGTCATCTCTGGATAATGTCGATCTAGTACATCTTTTAAGCTTTCAGTTGTATTCACCCATTTAAGTCCTTTTTTTGTATATGTCTCCTCGTTGTAATTGCTGGTGAAAAATTTGTCTGCCTCTAACCTTCTGTAAATTTTAAAATTAACTCTCTGTTAGTAATTCTATATAAAAGTTTTCTCCTCTGTTGGATCAACTAGAGGTGGAAAGTTCAAGTCATATAAAATGGATTGATTTTCACTTTTAGTACGAACCTTGATGCCATGATTAGGAATATGAAAAAGGCAGTCTCCGAGATAGCAAAGCCCTTTATCTTTTTCTCCGCCATGAGTCCAACTAACAGATCCAATTGTTCTACATCATCACCATAGACTTCACGAAGTGTTTCAATAACTTCCTCATCATCTGTCAGATCTTCCCATTTAGTGATGGGAATTTGCAACATTCTCCTACGAAATTCATTGTACCTCGCAACGCTTCTTTCTCTGTCCCTATAAACTGGCATCCAAACAACACCATCAATTATAAATACTCCTTTTTTTAGTAGATTTAGTGAGAAATGAGCTTACTTTCAAGTGCTGGCAGGTCAATATGATCTGGTCTGTCAGTTCCATCGATATCTTGAGCAACAAGATCCCTCATCCATATTGGATAATTCCAAAGCTCAAGAGCTCCACATGCTTGGTGACCCATTGAAACCATTTGCTTAGTAAATCCGATTCTTGATAAATTCTCCTCAGCTTTGCCCCCAATTAAATCTTCCATGGGGATCCTATAGTTTCAAGGCAATTACATTAGGTGAAATTAGCTAGCTACTTAAAATAATTTTAGCTAAAGGTGATGAAACTAATAATGCCTTACTCATTAGTCAAAGGAGGAGATTTGTTTGGTCCAGGTATCGTGTTGATATTCCTCAGCTGAAGCGTATCAGGTAGGAGATGATGCAAGCGATAGACACTCGTAAATTCCTCAGTCAAGGAGTAAGGCACTCCATGATTCTCAGGTTTCTTCATTCCCACTAAACCACCCAAAATGAAACCTCCAACGTGCCCAAATGTATCCTTGAACTTCTTCCCTAGCAATCCATACCTGCGACATAAATTAGTTTTAGTCTGTAGTGAATAGTATGACAAAATATGAATAATTAACAAGTGTACATATGAGAGTATTGACCAATTGGCGCGCATTGCTGCAAGAAGAGTGTCGGTTTTGAGAAGTTCAACAGTCCAATCTATGGTGTGAACTTTTGCAATTACTGCAGAAGTGACAAGTTTTGCACGACTATACAAGTCCTCATCCTTCAATTCTGGATATTCTTTCTGAAAATTTGAAAATCAACTCATGTTGTTATAAGAATCCAGGATAAACACATCTTATACGATGGATTTATCTCGTATATACAATTAGTGCAGTTAATATTCTTTCTGTCTTTTTTAGTTTTGCGATAAGGGCCCTGGTCCCTTACTGTAGTAGACACGTGCAGTCCATCAAGTGCATTTTAACTTGTATTGTATCATACTCGTTAAACGCTAATGATTTTAGTACCTTCAAGGCATCACAAACAAGATTATGCTCTTGAACAAAGAGAGCTTGCAGTGACAGAAGTCCAGCCCAAGTGTTGCGAACATCACCAGCAATGATTTTCCCATTTTCGTCTTGTTCCAGGAGCCCATCTGCTGATAGTTTCAATTTTCCGTCTTTAAATGTCCTCACTTTCTTTGAAACTTGTGCGTTGCTCCCATATATTACACTTCCATCCCTTCATGTACAAGTACAAATTACTCACTCATTGTCTAAATTACATGTAAAATTGTTGTATGCAATTAAATCTTACCACTGAGGGGTACGCATGTTCAAGTGACCAGTATTGATTTCATTAAAGTCCGTAGGAGTTTGTTTGGTCTTGTAAAACTTAAAGGACTTGAGAGGGCACTCACTTGCAACTTCCTTAGGTGCCCTTAGCTCAATCTATGCACAAAATTAATCAACCAACAAATTCTTTGTGAAAAGGGGCCTAAAAAAAGAAATATAATACAAGTAGGTAGGCTAACTGACCTGGTTAGTATCTTCCAAATGATCGACCCAATCATGAATCATAAATTGTATCCACGAGGCAGCTATCATGTTAAATTGTTTTCCTGTGTCTAGGAATTTTCTCCGTGTTAGTAGCTTCGTTGCCACTACCATCGGATCTGGATTCTTTAACTGTAATTTAAAACTTGTGATATTAAATATGTCATAACAATCATGAAACTTATTTTTTTTCAAGAAATATATTCAAAATTATGGTAAGGGGGGAAAATATGAAAATAAAAGCATTTGTGCATAAAATTTGTGAAAATGTTGACTAATCGATCGATAGGCGGCGCCAATCGATGGTATTCATCATTTATCTCAACAAAGGCATAACAAATTTGATGGACAGCCAGACACGCATATATATAAAATTAACATTTTACCGTATGTATTATAAATCTTTTGCACTCTTAGTTCGTAATTAGATATTTATCTTTATAGTAATTCAATACTTTGTGGGTTTTTTTTCAAGTTTGATTTATAATTTTTATTTTGATAATTTCAAAAAATCTATTTTATGTTTAAAATTTGTATTTGAGTACTTTAATTAACTATTCTTTATCGCTTAATTCAAATATATTCTTCAAGATATCTTAGCATATCATAAGAGATCTTTAATCATTCACACACATAAAAAAAACATTGTAATTTTTTTTACTATTTCCTTGAAATTGGACAAATTTTTTGGTCAATGCATACAATTTTTTTTTGTGGTGAAAGCTATATATAGAGAATTTTATGATTTTTTTGGACAAATTTTATATTTTGTTGCAATTTTATGAGTTTTCAAATACAAATTTATATTTTTACTTGAAAAATTGAGTTAAGATAAACCTCGATGTTTTGTATCGTATCTACCTCTGGGTAATGGTCCCCTAAGTAGGACTAAATCTGAAATAAAATCTTGCGAATGAGACAATACCTGCAATGCAATGTAGCTTTTGCACTGGATGTCTAAAATTGAAGTTTTGTTTTTTTGCCTCAACCTTGGACAATTCAAAATCTAGCCACGAATTAAAATATTTTCTCCGTTCACTTTTACTTGTCACTATTTCACATATCAAAGTCAAACTATATGAGCTTTGATCAACATTTTAAGATGTAATTTTTCATCTTTTCGTATAGTTTTTAATCATCTAAATTTTAGATTTCAAATATTAAATTTAGCTATTTTAACTTAATTTTAAAGTTTAGTCAAATTGACATTGAAAAAAACCCAGTAACAAGTAAAAATGAATAATGATTATTTATGGATTTGGAAAGTAAATATAAAACAAAAATTGATTCCTGACAGGTAATTTTATAAATGACAACTAGACTAAAAAATCTGCATACAAAATTAAAGTAAAAGATAGGACAGCAAATTACAAGTAAAACATTTTAATTTTTATTAAGAAATTATAAGAAATATTAAGGCTTAGAAAGAGAAAAAACTCAAAATATACTTTGGGCCATTTATACTCCTGTACTATCAGAAAGGGTAAAAAATGTCTTGATACAAACGAAAAAGGATAAAAAATGCTCTTGAATTATACTTTGGTCCAAAAATGCCCTTGTCAATGATACTTTGGTCCAAAATTCCCGTATTGTTACCAAATAGATCAGAAATATCCTTCTTTAAATGAATGTATATATATATAAATATATTTTTTTAAACATATTACTAATTAAAATATTATTTTTTAAAGAATTCTTTTGTTATTTTTTTTTTAAAAAATCACATTAACTAATAAAAATATAAGAAAATAATTATTATTTTAATCTCATTTGATCAATTGAAATAGAATATCGTACCCCTGTAGCAAATAACATATATCATAAATATAAGATCATAGTAAACTAAATATTAATTTTTAAAGCAAATATTTATGACTCATTTTAAATTATAAAGTTCAAAAATCTTTGTTTTTAAAACTCCACACCAAATCATATAAATTAAAAGATCAAATTTTTTGAAAGTTCCTCGAGCAGACATGATTGGAACTGCTTTTGCATTAATTCCTAATGAAACATCATTAACCTAGGACTGGGGTGTGGCCCAACTGATTTCTACCATTCGAACAATTGCCCCAGATACAGGGGCACCTCTGAC